>JAMKCH010019475.1:0-27080 GCA_023653785.1 Ophioderma brevispina
TACTGAACAACAATATTCTGGAGCTTGGAAACAATGGGTTTGCTGGTGTAACAAGCAGAAAAGTAATCCGCTTTCAGCATCTTTAGGGACAGTTTCACAATTTCTGTCTTCTTTATTCAAGGAGGGTTTGTCATATTCCACAATAAATACTTACCGCTCTGCCATTTCAATGACTCATCTGCCTATTGATGGTGTACCTGTCGGTAGTCACTATTTGATTAAACGGCTCATGAAAGGAATTTTCAACAAACATCCTCCAGTTCCTTGTTACATTGTTACTTGGCCGGTGGAGAAAGTCCTACGTTATATTAAGATAATGCCTGGTTATGACGAGATTTCTTTAAAGCTCCTAACTTGGAAAACTGCAATGTTAGTTGCATTAGTTTCGGCAGACCGAAGTGATGCAATTGCTGCATTTTCTACTGAATTTATGTCTAAGGATATGGAAGGATACCATTTCTTGGTATCAAAACCAACAAAGTGCACGCGCCCAGGGCGTGGAATTAAGCAAATTGATTTGCCAAGATATATTAAAGACAGACGTGTCTGTGTGGTACGTTGTTTGGATAAATATTTGAAAGCTACCAACGGTATTAGGGTTGACAAGCACCTGTTTATTTCATATGTTAACCTCATCGTGGTGTCACAAGAGCCACTATAGCAAGATGGATTAAATTTGTTATGCAAAAAGCTGGAATAGATGTGTCTATTTTCCACCCACACTCTACCAGATCAGCGTCAACATCCGCTGCTTTTCAGCAAGGAGTGTCAGTACCTGATATTTTGAAAAAGGCTGATTGGTCTAATGCTAGTGTGTTTCATCGTTTCTACAACCGGCCGAAAGTGCATAAAGATTTTTCTCAGGTCATCCTGTCTATGAAATAGGTGAGCTTTGAAATCTACGGATTTAATACCTTATCTACAAGGAACAAGTTATGCAAGATAATTGCTAATTATACAGAGGCAGACTCACCTGCAGGATGATTTTAATTATCTTGTAGAACTTGTTCCGAAGTAGATAAGGTGCCCACCACTAAGGTTTTTGGTGAGATATTTTACTGGTCAAATTTGTTTTGCTTTACCCACCCTGGTCAGTATGGCCTGAGTTGGACTATTCCATTTCATTCTCTTAAAAAAAGGGGTGTTTATAGTCGGAGGGGCCAATATACTGACAAAATACAGATTTAATACCTTATCTACTTCGGAACAAGTTCTACAAGATAATTAAAATCATCCTGCAGGTAAGTCTACCTTTGTATAATTAACAATTTTAGCACTGCACTTTATGCAGAAGTCACTCTGTGAACTATAATTTTTCAACACAGGGATGGCTGATCCAGGTTGACTCAGTAGGATTTTTCCTAATCATCCTGATGTAATTTATGACTTTCACCATATATTTTATCTTACAGTTTTCACAATGTTTGACGAGTGAAATGAAAATCCAAGCGTTACTTCCCATCATATCAGCATCAACAGATAGCGTGCAATTGCAACCAATAGTTTTGATCTGTGTAATACTTTTGTCAGTAACAAACACTCCCCCACTAACACACCCTAATTTTTTTCGACCAAATGTTCCTAAAAATACCAAAATCATGCCATACATGCAAATATACACTGACAGTTAATGATCGCGATTGTGAAAAAGGTGGCGGTATTGCCAACTGAAACTGAACATGAGTACAACTTAACCAGTACGACGTCAAATTCAAGTGCAGCTTTGACAAAAAGTGTTAAATAGACCATTTTAGTGGGCATTACTGGTATTCTGAAAGGGAGACTAACTTTAGACCTGGGTTTAAACCAGGGTTAGTCCTACATGAGTGGACCTTTTTTCCTTTCAAAATACTGTAAAAGTTAAAGACACTATACATGATTTGCTAAATATCAGTCAAAGCGAAAATCATCAAAAAATTCAGAGTGGCAATTTGGTATTGTTATACAAGTACAGGTATCCTAACATACCCTGCAAATGATAAGACCAGAAGCAATCAAATAGGGCAGGAGAATCGGAGGGTTTTAGTCATTATATGTCGTTCGGACTACTTACTACAAATAAGTAATTAATGGAGAATCGTATTTCTTGGAACACTGCCGTTTTCCTCCTGTTTTTGTCAATTTCTACAGCTGGAAAAGGTTAACTTATGAGGATTCTACAGACGATCCTTCACTTTGAAGCATATTCCTGCAAATTTCTAATTATTTTCAATCACTGATAGTTGTCTTAAATGTAATAGGTGAGAAAATTCCTCATGGATGGGTCAAAATGGCCCATCCATGAGGAATTTTCTCACCCATTACAGTGCATTTTAGAGTATGTTGGAAGGAAAAAAGGTCCACTCAGGTAGGACTAAGCCTGGTTTAAACTCAGATCTAAAGTTAGTCTCCCTTTCAGAATACCTGCCGACATGTGTTCTATTTCATACAGCTGTGGATACATCCATTGTTGATGAGCTTGTTCTAACATTGATCTTCTTGTGCAGGAGCACCAGACAGTGCTAGCTATAGTTTGCCATGGACCTAACTAAAAATGCCCCCTTTTTGGAAAAAATTCAGAAACAGGGGAGATTAGTATGGATGTTGGCACACACCATCGTCTGCAGTGAGAATTCCATGAGTCTTTTTAATTAACAGTATTCTTAAAGGTGCATTTCATGATTTCAACACCTGTTTTATTCATTGTTCACTAGATATCCTTGAGAAAAGCTTATTCAAAAAATTTAAAATCCTGTTCTTGCTGTTTTGTGTTACAAGCAATTGCTTGTTTCCAGTCCCGTAGGTCACTGTACTGTAATTTATCCGTTTACAGAGAGAAAATACAAAATTGCAAATTTCTCAACGATATGACTGAATTTTCACTTAAGATTAGGTACACATGGATTACTAACGGTTCAGATCATATAAAATCTCGACTTTTTTTAGTTTAGAGGTTGTAGATCATGAAATGCCCCTTTAAGTATGTATGCAGACAAATCTGCAATATGCTTACTTCCATTCCAGGCCAAAACTGGACACTTGTGCCCTCTTGTTGGCCTTTAGTCTTACCTGACCTCATCTGGAAGAAGGCCCTCTCAAGGACCAAGATTCCATATATGACCTGAACCTGAGTGCAGTCACTCCTTACATCAATACTTAAGGTGGTTTAAACCCCGACAAAAACCTTACCCCACAATTTATCCCATCTAAGAAGTTGGTATCGGGGAGGAAAAATAATTTTTCAATTTAAGTCCAGTAAAAAAATAAGGCCCGAGAATGTTTCCTTATGACTTATCAACTTAACATCCTAAATGTGTTCGATTATACTGCTCACGACGCGTCTTTATGAGGTGGGCCAATTTTGTAGACATTTTGTACTATCTAAGGCTGTACTGATTGTAACCTCAAAATTGGTATTAATCAGATGTTTTGGGAATGATATGCCTTGCAATGAGGGAAAAACTTCTTATACAATTGCAAACCAAGGATCAGGGTCAACCTATCTTACTACATTATTTAAACACACTAACAAAATTATGGTTCTTTCACCGTGCAAATTGAATGTTAAAAGACTCCCAATTATGGTGTCTAGTTTATCATCTAATCCGAGTAAACGACTTACATCACCCACACACCCGTTGGCTTTGCCATACACTAGCACACATGTGGTCACACTAGGAAGGTGTTTTGAATCAATCCTTTTTTTTTTTTTTTTTAATTCTTTATTTGTATTTTTAAAGGCTGACTGAGATTTCCTGAGGAGGGCGCCCTTAATTTCCAAAAAAATCATGTTTTTTTGGAGTGTATATATGCTTGTCCATATCTAATCACTCTGTGAACTGTAGCTAAGCCCTTAACAATCGAAATCCTTCATATAGAAAATCCCACAACTCTCAACTTTGTTATAAAATTCCGGATCCGAATTTTTGTATACACCGTATCCTATGAGGGAACGTAATACTACACATAAATGTTTACTACTGCATCAAAATGAAAAATCAGATTCATTTCTCACATTTGGGAATGGTGCATTTTAGGTTACTATCTTTAGTTCTAGTTTTTTTCAT
The DNA here is from genome assembly GCA_023653785.1 of Ophioderma brevispina. Classification (NCBI taxonomy): domain Eukaryota; kingdom Metazoa; phylum Echinodermata; class Ophiuroidea; order Amphilepidida; family Ophiodermatidae; genus Ophioderma; species Ophioderma brevispina. Next base: position 4,047 of record JAMKCH010019475.1, read on the forward strand.
TATTACACCAATAACACAAAAAATACTATTCGAAATCTCTGAGTCAGACTGTAAAGGAGAACCCGTACAACGATTAACTTAACCAATTACTCTATAAAATACTTTTGACCCACATACAAGTGGTTTTTCATCAACAAAACGGAATTATATCCACCATAACGATGATAAATAAAACCCCCCACATTAGTCATGACCATGGCCGCTTTTAACATTCCGCGCTATTGTAATAACGTGTTATGCGATACGGTCGGCACGTTTTGCGTCCTACATGCCATGGAAATATCACAATATGAAAGGGTCCCTTGTGAAGGTGTAATGAACCTACTGGTTTGCCGTCCCGTATCGCATAACACAAATACCTATCCCATATACAGTAGCACGAATTTTCAATAGCCGCATGGTCAGACAAAATGTTTTAATTCATTTTTATGGTTAGGATAATTCCGTTTAACATGAACCACTCGATTGTGTTAAATTAATGATTTTCATAGGCGTATATTAATAACAACTATTATTCGTTGTACGGGTTCTCCTTTAAGACATGAAAGTTTAACTACAGACATTCCATGATCAAGCACATAACAATCTTCTAGTACAGCAACCCCTGTGGGCTGAAGATGATTGTGAAGGTCTGGGTTTTTTAATTTGTTAAGAATAGGATTTGTTGTGGGATCCCATGACCTTGTTGAGGTGAAATTCCCAACTTGTGGCATTGTGGGGATTTGCCTCATACAACCCCCCTCTGTGTGAACCCTGTGGCAAGTGTGACAACCATGTCCATAACTTCTGACCAAATAATGTGGAGACCTCCAAGCATATGTAAAGGTCTTGTATCTGGGTTTCTTTGTGACCGCCCAATTACCCCCAAATCAATTCTGATACCTTTTCCCCTTCATCTAAAATCAAGCTTCACATCATTTTCTTCAGATAGAGACCAAAAAGGCTGTCGTTTTAATGGTGAACCATCAAATACTTAGGCATGGTGTATGTGGCAATATGCATTATCGTCTTACCATCAAAACCATAAATTTGTTTTTCACACAATACTTGGTTAGGATGTATATGCACTGTGGCACCGCGCTCTCCTCAAGGAGAAATAAGACAGGACAGACATATAAGAACAAGCCCTTTAAGCCTTATTCATGCTTTTGAACAAACTTTCATGTAAATCACAATAATACCACCTCTGATGGCAGGAAGTATAAAGTAAAAACAACAATGTACAACAACATGATAAATGTAGGACTACACCCCATAGTCGTATTTGTATCCTCTGCTGAAAAAATGCTGCCCATTTTTTTTACACTCTAAAGACCAAAGTTTCCCATTTTTGAAGGAAGGAAATTAAGGTTTTTGTTAATGTATTGGCAAACTAAAATTAGTGGGCAAGATGACTTTTGGACCATATTATTTTGTCACAGATAATGAAGGAGCCAGTGCCCATTCCTGGAATCCAAAATTGAAACGAAGCCCCAATGGCCAATTTTAGCGTAGCATCAGGTGAAGTTCCAGGGAAAATTTTTCTTATGCACGTGTCAATTTCAATCCCGGTCCTGGGGGTCCTGGGAAATAGCAGGGATATTGCCGGGGGACACAGCCGGCAGTACAAAAAAACTATTGCCCTGCAAGCCGAGATGTTGGCGGACTTGGCCGGGAATGACGTAGCTTATCCACACCTGCGGAACAATCATGATGATAGAGGAGACTTAAGCCGGGAGGTTTAAAAACAAAAAACACTTTCCCGGCTGGCCGGGACATTAACGTGGACTTTAAAGCATGTGTCCCACAATATAAAGTGAGCAGAGTCGGCCGTCAAATCTGTAGTAATCACCTTTTATAGAGATACCATTCTATTGCGTCAGATCTTTCCATGTAGGTGAAAGGCAAAGATGTACAGTAGCACACAGGCCGTGTCGCCCCCCCACGGTCGAGATATCAACTAATCCGAGGATCGATATTTTCATCCTAAAATCGCCAGAAAAACATCAAAAATCAACAGGAAAATGGTTAAAAAATTATTCACCTGAATCACAAGAATTACTAGAAGTTCTAGACACTCCTGACGATCAAAAGTGTAGTATGATTTATATAGCGAGACCTGTTGTCGCATAGCTGGGACGAGCCGGGATTGTTACAGGTTTTAAAGGGGGGGGCAGTCCCGCCCCATTGGCCGAGAATTATACGGGATTGTCACACCGAAGCCCGGCTAGTAGGTGCCGGGACATAGCGGGGATGTAACAAAAATGTAAAGCCCGGCTACCAGGGATTTTGTGCTACTTTAGCGGGTACAAAGGCGGGGGTGTCAGGACAGCAAAATGTACATTCCCGGATAAGTCCCCGCTAGTCCCGGGACCCCCATTGGACCAAGTGCATACGTGATTTTGGGTACAAGACCCCTTCTACAAAAAAAATTGGTACTTTTTAAAACTTGTGTTTTATTTTATGGCCCCAAATCCAGAAATCTGGAATTTCCGGAAAATTTACACTCTTGTTTTGTGTAAAAACGGAGACAACTGGAAAAATCCCTGCTCTTTTATATCCGCATAATTTGAACTCGCAATTCAGTTGATATTCTTCATTTTTCTGCAAAACTGAAAAACTTGGTCTTTATCATACATATTACATTCCATACTTTGATGCAATATCACAGGACCACATCCAATCTTAAACCAATATTAGCACATTTTTTTGAAGAGCGCCCTCAATTTTTCAAAAAAAATTTGGAGATTTTTACACGGTTGCATTGTAACTGGTAGGGAAAACTATACCTGTGAAGGTTTTCAAGCCTCGAAAATGCTATTGTCACAACCGATAGGAATTTTGTAATTAGAATAATTTTATCGGAATCCCCGATAATAATTCAACTGCTACTGGAAACGGCCTTCCATGTGAAATAGCCAGGAAACAGCGCCATGTACGTGTTCTACGCTCATCCCATTAGTTGTGTTAATAGTTCAGGGCAAGTCGAGTTAGAGTGGTATTTTATAGTTGGTCGGCACTATTTCATCATGCGGACGGCATAAAAACGTCGGCATTTCCAGATCTGCCGGTTTAAGATCCAAATCTGAGATCCCAATCTAATTTTTAGCATTTCGTTCACAGATGTAGTTCCTAGACAATTACCAACCGTAACTGTGCAAAAAAGATCAACATTTTGAAAAGTGGGGGCGCTCTTCAAAAAAATGTGCCATATTGCTGTAAGTTTCAAAATATTATAGATATACTCAATTCATAACAGGCCGTCATTGCAAGAATGGAGTCCTTTGGCAGAGTAAATACGATGTTGATGTGCACTGATTTTTTAAATGACACAATTGTGGAATTAAGAACAACACACAGATGAAACAATATGAGTTCCTTCAAGATTAATAAGGTTACAGGTCATTTAAATAAAGGTGTTATAGAAGATGTGATTTTTTTTGTAAAGTAGTATTTATGTCGACATAACTCACTGCCAAGATCTATTAAATATGTGATCCAATCTAAATCCAATCATTATCTCCATAATGATGATTACTGAGATTTGGCAAAAAAAAGAAAGGATACATAAGAAATTTGTTCTCTTAAAGAAACACTTTGATTTTTTGTACCAAGAAAACAGTTCTAAAAACTTTTCAGATGGGGATATTTTGATGAATAGAAAGCTTTACACCAGTGGAAAAAATCAGATATATCACATTTTTGGGGATACCTATTAAACCCCGGCAGGACAGACACCTTGGGTACTAAACTCTGGATTTAGTTGGTATACAACTATTGATTAAAATTAGAGGCTCTTGCTCTCCCCGTGGTTCATTTAGACTGGAAAACACGACCCATGAGAATATCCCGTCTAGGGAGGGGACGTTCACTTTGAGCAGAGAATAGTGTTGTAACTGGAAATTTAAGTGGGGATCAAAATTGAATCACAATATATGGTTTTACACATGGTCTGCTAACTAAGGCTGGAAATAAAGAAATCAGAAGCTATAGCATTTTTAAATATCTTAAATTAAAAAAATTTCAAGCACCAACTAGTAAAGCCCCCAATTAAAGACCCCCTTCTCTTGTATAATGTTTTCCTCTTGATTGCATGTTTTTCCTTGATGCATAATTTTTCCCATATGAATTTGCAACAGGCAAACGTCTGCTGTTAGTAGTCCTAAAGCATGTATTGTGGTCTGGGGCACTTCAAAACATCACTGTAAAAGTCCTATTAAGTCCTCACTAAAACGCATTGTAATACCATTGACAAAATCAATACGCAATTTTGAAATTTGTCAAGAGACAATTCTCACAAGGCGTTTATTATAGGGACACGCACAGCAACTGCTACGTGCATTTACTATGGCAGTCGCAGTCTCAGTACATTACAAAATCAGCTCTAAAACCGTATCAAAAGATCTAGTAATGATAATACTTTTTTTTTTTTTTTTTTTTTTTTTTTTTTTTTTTAATTATTGACGTCAAAATCCAGCAAGCGGTTAGTGGAGTAGCTCGCTGCAAAACAGTGCAATTTCCAAATACGGTTTATTCAGATTTAAATATTCGTGCCCAGGCAAGCTTAGGTCAAGTCTCATGTGTCACCGGTTCGATGCGTAAGAGCACCCTCTTACCGTTAAGTCTTTGTGAAAGACTAGCACTCGGATTTACACCAAAGTGATTGTTGTTCTGTTGCTGTTAGGTTGGCATATCCGACCCACTGATTTCTCAGCATGTCCTGTTTTACAGAGGGCTCTTTGCAAACTGCAGGAAAAATCTTGCATCAGAAAGAACACTGAATACACAATACGTGGGCTTGTTAGGCGGAAGTTAATTGACATCATTGTAATGCAAAATCCGGTCATGTGAACACCCAAAACAACTACAAGTTTTATTGTCTCTTGTATTGTATAACAACCATAGCTGCTGAAGATGAAGATGATCATGAAGATGAAGATGAATGTTTATAACACCTTGGTAGGGTTGTGTCCAAAAACAAAATCCTACCTCCTGAGCTTTTGTAAACTTCTAGGAGAGGGCGGAGAATGGTTGGAATTACAAAACTGTGTTTTAGAGAATGCTTAAACTGGCAGGTATATGAACGTGAACATAAATAGCAAAATAAATTCTGCACTGTGTTCTGAATTGAACTGAGCTAAACCACATTTTATCAATTTTTTTTTTTCAAAATACTTGGCTGGAATTGAAAAATTTCTGGGTGAAATATGGGCAAAAAATAATTTGGAAGGTTCTGAATAAGATTTGATTTTTGTTCACTATCCCTCATCAAAGGATATGGTCTATTTCTCCGATAGACCGTCTTCAAGGAATCCATCTTCAAGGCATCCAGTTTTCTCCATGTGCTCCTTTGCCCAAACGGGAAGCGGTGTGCTGAATTCAAAGTCTGGACCCTGTGGAAACCAGAAATGATAGTACATGTTAACATATAGCTGTGATGTAACAGCCACTTCATGACCGGCTATGGTTTGACAATGAAAATACATCGGTCCCCGGACCGCTTGTGTCGCCTGCCATCGTGGTTTGTGAATGATAGGCCTCATATGACCTTTGAACTTGATATGTAACCTTTGATCTCAAACAAATGAGGGTGTGCATGTAATATCCATAAACCAAGTTTGGTTCCAATTGAACTTCAACTTTTCAATTGAGGTCAATTTACCTTTTCAGCCTATCTTACAACATGACCTTTGACCTTGGTATGTGATCTTTGACCTTGGTATGTGACCTTTGACCTCATCAACAAATGAGGGATCCCATGTTGCATCTATGATTGAAGTTTGGTTTAAATCCATCCAAGTATGCGGAAGTCCAGGATGTAGCGATGACGTCATCAAACCAAGACTCATATGGGCACGAAATTGCTGGCCGGGCCAGCGACAACATCGTAGCATGGTATCCCGGGTCATGGGACTGGGGCCCTAAGGGCCCTGAATTGGAGTCCTACCCGAATTTGCGACTTTTCTTCTTCCCTTTTCCCTCATTCCTTTAGTCCGTCCCGAGAGATTGGCTAGAAAAAGATGAGGGGTTACGGTTAATAATAGCTCTTTTTCCATATATTAAGGCAGGTGACACAAAAACCGTAAGGAGAATGTTACTTTTAATAGGTACACAGAAATTAACGCCAAGGAGAATGTTACTTTTAGGTACACAGAAATTAACACTTTTTGTTTATTTTGTGGGATAAGTAACATTCGAGAGAATGATGGGTATAACAGGTTCATTGAAAGGGAAAAAAAGACTTTAAATTTGCCGTCATCAAACCTGTAAAGAGCTTCATTCTATATGGTTTATAGCAGAGGGTGTTTTGAGTCAATCCCACAATGCACCAGTTTTGGGAAATTTCACTCAATAGGGTCATGTGATCACATAAAAATCCTATTCTTAACACATAAAAAACCCTGACTTTAATGCTTATTTTAGCCCACAAAGCATTAGTACTTAGGGAATTTTTTGCAAGATTATGAAATGTCTTGTGGTTCTTAAACTTTTGGAACACTTTTTATCCCTAAGTACTGACATGTGTTTAGTACAATACGGTATAGGCACATTGCTATGCATCATGGGATTGATTCAAACACCCTTTGGGTTTATTGTTAAGTACTTGTGGTGGATGGAAGTTATTCAAGTTCTTGCATACCTTTGATACTCAACTGAAGCAGATTACATGAAAATATCTTCCACCAACAAAACCTGCTCACAGTCAGGTGGTGATGGCCAAGAAATCCCAAATTTTAAAGTTGCTATTGTTTTAACATGCAAAGATGAAAACATTGTCAAGGAATATTTTCTTACCCAGGGGCATTGGGGCCCCAGTCCAGTGACCAGGGAGGGCAAGCCACAATTTCGAGCCCATATGTGTTCTTGACGTCACTGCATGATTTGGGACTTGGTGCACTTTCTAGCATCAGTGGCGTGGTATTTTGTGGTATACGGGCATGTTGGGATGAATAACGGTCAAGGATGAGGTCATCTATGGGCCCAAGAGAACACCTGTGACTCCCCAAATCGGTTTGTAGTTTGTAGTCTATACATTTGGGCGAGTTTCTTTATTATATGAGGCTTGGCCGCCATCCTCAGCTTGCAGCATATATATATTTTTTTAAAGACGGCATCCGTGCCATTTTTTCAAACCCACCACTGCCAAAAATTTGTAAATAGACACTTAAATCCCCTTACCCAAATAGCAGAGGGTGTAGTGAGTCCCATCCCAAAAGGCATGCAAGTGCCTCACTGTAAGTCTACAAAACTTATGCAGTAATTAGGGATAAATTTAAAAAGTGTGCCACAAGTTTAAGACACAGCGCAAAATTCATAATCAACGCTAAAAATTCCTAAGTCACCTTAATCCCCCGCCCCCCCCCACCCCCCTTGTGGGCAGAATGCGCATTAGAACGTCAGGATTTTTAGTGTTAGGAATAGGATTTTTGTGGGATCACATGACCCTGTTGAAGTGAAATTTCCCAAAACTGGTGTATTGTGGGATTGACTCAATACACCCTTGCCCAAATAGTATCCATGCCATTTTTTCAAACCCACCACTGCAAAAAATTTGTAAATGGACACTTAAATCCTCTTATCCAAATCTGAGAACTCTTCCCCATACAGGTTATTCACAATGTTTCTTGCCTTTGGAGTTATGCAAAGTAAACAAGAACAGACTCTTCACCTTGTATGTCAGTGCATGCAAGTACAGCATCATGCTCTCCGGTTCCGGATCCGGCAGCGGTTCACGGCATTCCCGGCAGAGTTCCCTCGTAAGTCGATTTAGCACCTCTTCTTCCAAGTCCGGGGTAGACGTTATTTCACTTGATGGCTGACCACTACTGGGTGTGTTCTGAGGATTCCTGCTTGGAACTTCTGAAGAATCGCTAGCATGGCAGGACTTTTCTTGCATGTTTACACTAGGCTTGCTCTCAGGATCTTTGCCCTGTGTATTACTGACATGACAGGACTTTTCTTGCATGTTTACACTAGGCTTGCTCGCAGGATCTTTGCCCTGTGTATTACTAGTACTGTCACAAGTTGTGTAGGCAATATCGCCTTGTTCACAAGTTCTCTCAGCTTGTTCATAGGGTTGATCGCTATGTTCAACTGCACTGCTTTCAGTGGCTGCCACAAGACTATCAGCCAATGATGATCTTTGAGCTTCTAGGACGCTGCCTCCACCATCCTGTTTATCACCTCCACATTCCCTGCTAGTTCTTCCAAGAGAACTACTTGGTGCATCTCTTGTTGGGCAGTCAGACAATGGATTTGAACCATTTACTACATTTAATGATTCTTGAGATGTGAGTTTTTCACTTGGACATTCCACAGATGGTACTTTGGTCTCTCCTGGATTGACCAGCATCTTTACCTCATCTTTTGAAGAACAAGTCCTATGCGAGAGTTTGCCACTACCTTCAGAGTCCCTGGAAGATCCTTGTTCTCCCTGCTCAGGTTGAAGGGTACTCTGTTGGGCCACCATATCTGCCTGCTCCTTGTTGTGTAGTCTGGTTAGCTCAGCCACTAACTATTGCAAAACAAAAAGAATCAGACATTGGCAAGAGTTCCATATGTACCCTGAAGTTCTACATGTCGTCGGGTATATTACACACCAAAATTTATGCAAATTGGGGATTAGGTTGAATTTTCCCTATACTAAAGCGTTATTCAGCATCCATCTTTATGGAGTACAACAATCAGCATTTTCCGAACATCCGTCAAACCAACGTGCGTCATCGCGAATCTTCTCAATTTGGTTTATTACATAATGATGGACGTTGAGTGGACTGCCGAGATTCACCACTTTGAACTGTACATATAATATAAATTTCTACTAATAGCAATGTTTATAAATTAATTTTGTATTTTACGTGTCAGTTATAAATTTAAGATGAGAATATTTACTAACAAAATGTTGTGGTATATTGTGGTATAATATTGCCTTGTTAGGGATACAGGTTTGTCCTCGCCATCGGGGTGGCCAGATTCACCTCACATTCTCAGCAATACCACTGTGTGAGGATTGATTGAGCGAAATTGGCCAGATGCCCTTCATGACATCAATATGCTGGATGGCCACCATTAGTTCTCCATCTTCTTTTAAGTTATACAAGGGTAACCAGCTACCCTCCTCATCAAATTTCCTTAGATCCCCAATGGGGTGACGTTTTAGCTGCCGAAAACCGGGCCCTGGGACAGGTAGTACTGGTTACCAGGATACCAGTAGCAGGCCTTCAAAGAAAACCTGACCTGAATAATTTGTGTTATAGAAGTACTGTCTCTCTCCTACAAGTCTATAACTTAGTCTAAACACACACTACACTAATAACACAAGATTTGGCTAACTGTGACAATTTTTACCTCATCATCCGTAGCAAAAGGTATCTTTCCATCCTTGCCTTGGTCTGGCCCCCAAGCAGGCCCCGTGTACAAAGGATCGCCGAGAACAGGAAAGCCTAGACTAATTGCAGAGTACACGATCTGATTGCATCGTCCTGTGAAATGGGTCCTGGAAAAAATCGCCGTGTTAAAGAGACTGTAGGAAATTTTCCGGAAGAAGGGCCTTCATTTTTTAACCCTGGTGTGTTTGTGCATATTTAGAATGTATTCAATGTATTAGATACACCTGAAGTGAATAGCCGAATACGTCGTCTTTTACAATAAAGAGTGACGATTTAGCATTTTTTGTCGTGAGAATTTTCAAAGACATGGTTTCTATAGGAACGATTCCGATAGCAGGCAAGTTCAAAACAAGGTCGCCAATTTCTTTGGTATTGTTTGGGCAATAAACTTCGTACTTATCTGTAGGTGGTCTACACTTGAAAATGATCCTCAAAAAAAATCTCCTGTAAGGTAAGGTCCAAAATATGTGTTTACAAATTAAACACCCTTTTCTTAATAAATCTTTGTGACACCTCTTTTGCAACACAAAATATTTGTATCACAATCTCTAGAACCACAGATTTACCAGAAGTGGTTAAAATTTTGGTGGTTGAAGAAATCTACTGTTTTCTCATTTACCATGTTAAATCTCGGGGCTTTCTTAAAACCGGTGTTTCTGTTTGGATGGGATTATTCTTGCTCAGAACGCTTTATTTTCAATATACAACAAGGCGAACTCGTATTTAGGCAATGCGTAAATATTGTCCCCGACGAATGGTCACGATCTAATGTGTGATTAAAGCAACGATAACACCCAACGCCCTCCCCAACATGCCGCACCACCCTCACCACACCCCAGCCAAAACCCCACCCCCATCCCCAACATCCCGCAAAACCCACCCCCTCCCAACACCCCACATCAACCCACCCTCCCAACACCCACAACAGCCCGCAACACCCTCACACCAACACCCCTGCAAAAACACTCCCACCCAAACACCCCGCCACATACCACCTCCCCATGAGTCTAGGACGTTTTGTTTGCCAATTTGAGAGGTTGCATTTTTTTTGCTATATTTGGTTATTAAACTTTTATACTGTAGCCTAGGTCATGAGAAACAAAAAGTAGTAGCTACATTTTTTTTTTCGGTGTGCAAGGCGGGGTAGCCACAAATTTCCAAAATGGCCGCCATTTTTTCCACCAATATTTTAAGTTAGTTTTTGACTATATTCCAAGTTTTATGGAGTTTTAAGATTTGATTTCATGTGTTATTCATTAAATCAATGAGGATACCTTAAATAACATTTAGATAAATCTTGAAAAAACAAAAAAACACGCGTTTTTTTTTTAAAAATTCAAAAATGGCCGCCATTTTGATACTATGTTGGTTTTTTTTTGAGTATATTATGGCTTATTACTCCATTTTTGTTAAGTATTTTTATGTATTTGAGTAAATTACAATATATTTAGTAGCAAAATAAAAATTTAGTTATATTTACCATGATTTTCAAATCATTGCATTCTAGTGCATTAGGGAATATTTTGTTCGAAAACTCTCCGCCCATTTACCATCAGCTAGCATAATAAATGTATGCAGAAACGAACAGTGGCAATTCCAGGGGCATGGGGTCATTTCCCTCTCCTTTTTCTTTACCCCCCAGTTTCCAACTCCCCCAATCGAAAGAAAAATGACAGATTTTTGGCAACAATCAGCGCATTTGGGGGCCAAATTGGTTAAAAATCTCAAAATGTTTGATATTATTTTGCCTACTCCAGAATTTCACTTTTGCCCACACCCCCCAAAATTCAATTTGCCCCCCCCCTCCAGAAAGAGGTCTCGCACGCCACTTGAAACGAACCTCAACACAAATGACATAAATCATAATATAAACGTAATTAAACGAATGACATACATGCAGGCAAGTCTCTAGCAAACTTGGCAGGCAATGGACCCAGTGCTTGAGATGAACTGATAGGTGAAAATTTTTGTCCCCTTTACATTAATTGGTAAGCTGAAAGTGTAGATTGCTATTGTTATTATGTTTAAATTGATGAAGAACAAGAATTATGGCATCTGTAGAACCAAATTAGCATGGTATGTGCTTCTGGGGTATTAATTTTATGTGTTAACTTCAAGACCAACAATAAATTCAATAATGTACTGAAGGATTCTTATCGTGTCCAAAACACAGTGGTTCTCAAATTGATCTAGCCAGTGAGATGGGTGCAAGGCCATGGAGGCTTCACTGAGAATCCGCCAAGGTCCTTGTTGTGCATTGTTGCTTCCAACAGTGTGCAGACCACGAGATATTTCCCCATGATGTGAAGCTGTTCCCGAAACAACAGGTAGTGTCCTGATCTGCTTCCAGTTAGCCCCACTTCTGCAAAGAAACTTTAGAGTCGGCCCATTCTGGTTCTCAATATGTTGAGGCATCGCAATCATCCCATGAGGAGTCAGCTCAAGGCGGATGATACTCACAGGGTTCAAACCGACATGACTTGTGATAGCAGTCTTTCTTTCCAAAAGGCGACTCTCTAAAAACTCCTTAGAGGGACTGTTTAAGGGTGTGGGACTTTGATTAAGACAACTCTCTCTCCCCCCTCTCTCTCTGGATTTAGGCATTTAACAGCTGGGTTCTGTCTGAAACATAGGGGTGACTTCACATTAGAGCTTGAAATACGTCTTTCTGCTGGGATCGCTACACTACAACATAGGTCTGGTGGAGCAATCGATATAGAAGTTCTCCATGGAGTTGGGCGAAGAACATCCTGTGATAGGCCGGTAGGAGGCATTTACGCAACGCTGGGGGATTCAAGCTCTTGGCAATCATGGGTTGATCTTTCAAATACAGAGCAGGAATACTCTGCACATGAGTAGCACAGGGCAAGTGCCATCGATCTTAGGGCAAGTGCCGTCGAGCACCCCATCTTGTGCCACTGAGTTACTTTATCTTTGGCTTTTTGATGGGGGTCTTATAAGAGAGAGCGAGTTATGGTCCAAGTAACTCGAAGGAGACAAACAGGCTGGTGCACATTTGGCTTCACGTGTAGATGGAAAGCACACACCGTGTCTGGATGGATTTGCACATAGGTTGGTTTTTTCTCATAATAAGGAGTGAGGGGTTTTTCCTCATAATAGGAGTGAGTTCATCCAAAGCTTTGGTAGTCTCTCTTTGACAAATGTAAATATGCATCTTGTGTGTTCATTCCAAGATAGTCTAAATAGATAAAACAAATGTCCCTGTACTCTAGGGTGGTCTTGGTATAGATGTTGAACAAGGGAGGTGCGAGCACGCTCATTGGGGGTGGTAGTCCATTTCTTGAGCTACGCCAAAGCAATCAGTGGCGAAATCAGTCAAGCGAATATCTTGGTGAGTTCCAAATATTACGGAGTAAGTAAAGCATCTTTATTAACAGCTGCTGTTAGATCGACGAAAACGACCCGGTTACCGAACCCTTCTCGAAACCATTTGGCTTGCTGATTTTCCTGCGCCGGACCCTGCTTGTTGTGGTATGAAGTGTTCCTCTATCAAAGGTACGATACAGTTGAAAAGGAGATGTTTCAAAGAGCTTGTAGGTACGGCTGAGGAGTGATATTATGCGATAGCTCTTGGATTAGATGGATCTTTCCAGGCTTGATTTAAAGTAGTGCCATAAACATGTGCTTTCCTCCAGATTTGTTGAACTGTGAGAAATAAGGCACCAAATTGGAGAGCTCAAGAAGTCAACTCCTTTGCTTATCGCCCAAGTTTTTCAGATGCCTCAGTTGAGATGTAGTCAAGGCCTACTGGCTTTTCCTGGTTTTAAATTAAGTGACACCGGTTTCCCAGTTCGTCCCATGCTGAAGGATGAGTTGAAACAGGATAGATTTCGGTTTAGTGTGATATTTTGGGCTTCTTGGTGGGCAAAACTTTAGGGGTGTGTAACATTTGGATGGGAGGCTCTGTTGGATCACTGAAGCTTTAGGTGGAGAGACCATGCTTCGTGCTGTTATGGGTCAATAGTGGATTCAATTAGATATGCAAGCTTTTCCTTGGCGATCCCATCTGAACTTCCTCAGCTTTAGTAGTTGTTTCAGCCAATAAAGAATCAGCTTCAAGCATGGTAGTATACTTTGGATATTATTTAGCACATTACCTGGAAAAGCCTGCTGAATGTATTCGTCCCTACAGCTCCTGGGTATGGATACCAGGCAGTATGTGCACTAGTTGGGCAAATTTGTCTTAGTTCTGGGTCGGTAGTTTACTGTACGGGGTTTGGTTGCATCCTATTCACGTGCTGGTCCAGGTTTATCAATGAATCTTTGCCAGCCTGTTTCATGCTTAAAAAGCACTGCAGTGTTAACATGGAAGTCGATGGTCGATGGTGAGTTAGTGGAACAGGATCCAGAACAATCTTGCTACACAGCTTAGAGAAGGTTTTGCTTACAATTAGCTTAGCTATGGTGTAACTCTGCTTATGGCACTTAAAATGATGGCGGCGCTAGGGTCGGAAGGAGGAGGCGCTAGAGCTGACTGTTTTAGAAACCATTCTTTGCACAGATTGTCCGTTTTTATTGGTTCTTGTTAGCCCCATTGGGTAAGATGGCTGTTGAAACTTGCCAATGAAGAATGAAGGGGATTTGGTGAATCCCCGAGATTGAATTGAGGGTGCTGGGAATCTACTGATGGATGTTTGTAGAATAATGTAACGTCGACAGAGCTTGATCTCAAATGGGAGGACTTGGTTGTCAACAGACATGAGGTTGCTTACAATTATGAATTTCTGGTTGGTCTGAAGATTAACTATAGAAAGTAAATAACCCTCAGAAGCAAATACCGTTACCATACTTAATTTTGGTTCAAAGATGCTATAAATCCTTTTTACGTCATTCAGTTACATAATACAATATAAATCTACAATTCAAACCACCAATTCAGTCAAAGGTGACAAAACTTTAAACCTATCAGTGCATCTCGAAGTACATGGTACATTGACTGCCAAGTTGCAAGAGATGCCTGTATTCCAACTAGCAGTAGTTTTAAAGTATGGAAGCCAGCAGGGTCTAAGCACGTTCCAGCTTCCATACAAAATCTGGATTCAGTGTTATTATGTTTATATTATGATTTATGCCATTGTGTTGCGGTGAGGTTCCACGGCGGCGGCAAATCTCTTTCAGGGGGGGGGGGGCAACTGGGGGGAAGTGAAATATTTTTGGCTGTTGGCAAAAGTGAAATTCTTGGGGAAACCAAATATAAAAAATTTTGGTTAAGATTTTGGAACCCAATTTTTGGCCCAAAATGCTTTTCTTGTCAAAAAAGTTTTGTGATTTTTGGCCCCAAATCACTGACTTTGCCAAAATCTGTAATTTTCTTGGGGGGGGGGCGCCAAACTGGGTGGTAAAGAAAAAAATGAGGAGGGGGAAATGCCCTTTCATGGAGCTGCTACGGTTCGTTTCTGATTACAATTTCATACTGGATTTAAAGAAAAGAAGAACACTTAAAATAAAATGGCGGTCATTTTGAACAAAAGTCCCTATGCAAGAATGTAATGATTTTCTAATCATGCTAATTATTTAGTTATAGTAAGTTCTTGATTGTATCAAATACTTGAATGTCAAGAAATTTCAGGGAACAAAAAATTGAAGTTTAGCCATATATAATAAAATCAACAAAAATCTATTTAAAAATGGCGGCACATTTTTGAATTTTTGGGCCAAAACTGGAACTGATTAATTCAAGAGTTATTGAATGTTTATTTTACTGTATCATCATGTATTACATGTGAAACAATTGAAGAAAAATCTTTAAACTTCATTTCAAAACTTGGGAATATTAGTCAAAATAACGTCTAAAAATATTGAAAAAATGGCGGCCATTTTGAAATTGTGGCTACCCCCCTTGCACATCGAAAAAAAAATGTAGCTAATACTTTTACAACTTCCTAGGGTCTACTCTACAACATATTGAAAGTTGTATACAAATATAGCAAAATAAATGCAACCTTCCAAATTTCCAATAGACTACCAATACCATTGCAACAACCATCCACGCCACCAAAACACTGCCAACACAACACCTCCACCACAACACCCACCCCTCCCCAAAAACACCCACCCTTCCCAACAACCCGCAATACCAACCCCTCCCCAAACACCCAAACGGGCCTCCAAACACAACCCCACCTGCCCCAACACCCCACCCCCTCCTAACCCCCACCCCCTCCTATGGCATATAGTGGGTCTCATGGAGTGAAGAATTTTGCATATCCGAACATACTGTTTCAGAGATACAGCAATTTTGATTAGGCTCATTGCATACCTAAGCGCATACATCACATACTTCGAATTGCAAAAAAGATGTGTCCCCATCATAGGCTTTCATGCAGTGCAGGAATTTTGGAGTATTCCGATGGTACCCCTTCAAAATATAGCAATTAAGCTGATTGTTGCATATTAAATAGTTCACTGCATACTTAGTTTGCCCGAAATACGCCCAAAATCTAATCAGGTCGAGAACTCTTCAGCCGCTTCCTTCCACCAAAGTGACATCATTATAGCCTTACAGAACTCCAGAAAACTTGTAAACAGCCGGGGCAGGCAAAATATATAAATTATGCAACTAGTACTTAATAGCATATGTTACAACCCCAAAACTCTAATAATGTCGAGAACTCATCACCCGCTTCTTTCCACCAAGTTACTCATTGTCGCCCTTAAGGGAAACTCCCAGATAAATCGTATACAAGGTGGGGTAACATTTTTATCACCGGACGGAAGATAAACGGACGGAGAAGAAAGAGAACAGAAGAAAGCAGAAGAGCAAGACAGAACAGACGTGCTCATTTCAATAGTCCCCGTTCTGAATCGTTCGACGGGGAAATAAAAATGTGGCCAGTGCAACATTATTGCATAACCTCAAGGTCACCGGGTAGCCGAGGGTTCGAGGTAGGACCATGCGGGGTGAATTATGGGGCAGTTGAAGCACTAGCCCGGGGGTGTTTCTCAATTGCAGTATACAATTTCTGTAGATGATAACATTAACAATACAATAGTCCACAAAATTGTTTATCATAAGTATACCAGGGCTAGGGTTATGTTTCAGTTGAAGTGGAAGCCTATTTTTACTCAGTCGTATATAATAAAAATTGCGCCCCAGGGTTCTTTCTCATTCGTATTTATGCAATCTGATGGTCTACCCAATTGGTAGGACCAAATGACACACAATAGTCGAATAGAGCACCCTTGATTGGCCATTACATTCAAATAAAATTGAAGACAACCCCTGTGAAGAAAATTCTGGCAACCCACAATGAAAAAAAGTAGACAAGGTAGTGGTTAGTGCATACTAAAAAATGCTATATATGATTTCAACTCGTTCGATATGACAAATCTGTTTGGTTCAAAAATTAGTAATTCTTTTTTAGTAAAAACATTCACTTCTAGGAAAAAGTCATGAGCAAAAAAGTGCCCCAATTTTAACCCTAACCGTCTTGAGAAAATCAATGAGATGCAACAGATCTGTTGGTACGGTCGATACCTGCTTTCAGACTTTAACTATTTGTCGCGGGAAAATGACTCTCATTGAATCTAGGGACTTTGCCCGAAGGAGATTGAACGATTCGACATTGCATATCGGACCTGCTACGACTGTTACGGCCACTTTTAAACCCTAACCGTCGGAAAACATTTTGAGGTCAATTTTACATTTTCAGACTATCCTACAACTTGACATCACATGACCTTTGACCTTGGTATGTGACCTTTGACCTCATCAACATATGAGGGATCCCATGTTGCACCTATGATTCAAATTTGGTTCCAATTGAACTTCAACTTTTCAAATGAGGTCTTTCAGCTAATTTTACAACTTTTTTTTTTTTTTTTTTTTTTTTTTTTTTTTTTTTTTTTTTTTTTTTTTTTTTTTTTTTTTTTTTTTTTTTTTTTTTTTTTTTTTTTTTTTTTTTTTTTTTTTTTTTTTTTTTTTTTTTTTTTTTTTTTTTATGTGGATATTACAAGCAAATGTTAACCCTTTTTCACAACAACAGACATCAACAACAACAGACAACAACAGACATCAACAACAGACATTAACAACAGACATCAACAGTGGACAAAGTGATACCTATGTGTCTTCCTGCCTCAGGGCAGGCGACACAAAAATATGATTCTTATTTGCTGATGTAGAGCATGTTAGAATAAGACCGTTGCCAGGTCAACTGGCTCACACTAACTTTGGTTCGAGCCACTGATCACAACACAAATCCTATGGCATATCATAATTCGGAAGAGCTGCATGAGCCAAGGCGTGAACCAGTAACCAATGGATACTAACGTGGTCTACATCAGCGAATTGCATCTCGGACAATGTTCGGCAAAACCCCTGGTGATGTGTTAGGGTTAATTGACCGATAACAATTTTGCACAGTATTATAGGAGGCTTACAAAACCGCGTTTTAGATTGAAATATCAGTGTGAAACTTAACAAATGAGATATTGGGGTCGATGAAAACTTAATTAAATCAGGTCCTCCCCTTTAAGTGCATTCAACTGGTCCTCTTTTAAGTGTATCCTACTGATCACTTACATTTTATGATGCTTGTCTCGCCATCAAAACTAACCCTCTGAAATGCCGTCTTAGCTGGTTTTCCTTTAGGACTCACTCGGCACACGCCAATTTTATGCGATACTGCCATGATTGGTTTGGAGCACTCCAATGGCTGACTGGGAAAAAGAGATCGACAACAATAATAATCGAAACATCTTGATTGGTGTAATCTACAGAGCGCACACATCAATTGATGGTTTCAACACTGACCTAGACCAAGTTTTACAAAATTTAAGCAAAAAATTAACGTGGGTTATCTAATTGGGTTGACTATCATATTGATCTATTGAAAGGACGAACCCAACCGATCATCGGAGAATTCCTGACTTATATATTCTAATATCTGATTCCGTCTATCATACAACCAAAAAACAAGTAGAACGAAACTTCGGCAAATCATTATAACCTATTGCCAATTCAAATGGACTTTTATCAAATCCAGATACTACGACAGACAAACTGATCATGTCGGACTGTGTGTCTTTTAAAAATCAACATTGTGAACAGAAACTGAAGGACAACGAATAAATTTACGTACAAGCGAATTCATAGTGAGGGACAATCTAAATAAGTTTAAAAAATAGGAACTAATGGGTGTGAATTGGAAATGAAATGTTAGATGGTATTGATGCGAACACTGGAACTATATAAATTTTTAAGTAAATCAAGGACCTATACATGATGCATTCCATTGAAAAAAGTGAAAATAAATAGAAAAAACAACTCTCAATCACCTGGGGATAACTAAAGGATTACGGAAAACGTATAATACCAAAAATAAATTGTTATAAACAGTAGTATCTTTTGTGTCATCAGAAGAAATTCAGTTCTTTTAAAACATACAGACATAAACTAAATAACCCCTAATGAAAATGCAAACGAGAGTATTACCATAAAAGATTTGAAAGCACCAAGACTGATATCAGGAAAACCTGGAAAACAATAACTGGCATTAATGGAGTAATAAGTCTGGTGTAACACATACTTTTAAGACGGAAGAAGGTGATGTTGTAAAATGAGCCGGAGGGAAGGGGTGGAGGAAACCATGCTCAAAACGTTCAACAACTTCTTTAGTGCATTGGGCCAAAATTGCTTCAAAAATTCAACAATCAGGAAAGAATTACTACGAATAATCTTCTAACCCTTCAAAAATGAATCTCCATGAAAACAAGTGTTACTGATTGGAAATATTAAAATAATAGCAACTTTAATCAAAACAAAAAGCCTGGGAATGATGGCATTGGGAAGTTTATTATACAAAAGATGCTTTGATATCAAAACTTAGCTTAATTTTAAATCTCTCTTTACAGAAGGGAACTGTGCCTGACCCAACTTAAAAAATTGCCAATGAGGGGTTACGATTTTCAAGAAAGACCATGTCTGAGTATTTTCAAATTTATCGACCGTATCGGTATTGCAGTGCTTTTGTTGCCAAAATATTAGAGAGACTCGTTTTCAATAGCTGTATGGAATGTATATCATAACAAATATAAATGAAAAACAATTGGGTTTAGACCAAAACCATTCGCTTACATGGCGTGGGGACCATTATAGATTAGTTGATAAAATTTGCTATGCTGTCGAAAAAAGTGAAACCACACTCGGTATATCTAGACCTATCAAAGGCATTTGATAAAATACGATATCTACTGTACAAAACTAGAACATTACGATTCAGAGGTATTGCACTTGAGTTGTTTAAAAGCTATTCAACAACCGTAAACAATTTGTTCGTTCTCAAATGTACGATTCTGAACATAAGAATATAACTGTGGGAGTTCCTCAGGGATCCATTTTAGGGACCATTGCTATTCATATTTGTACATAAACATGATATTGTAAATACCAGTTCCATCTTGAACTTATGTCCTTTTTGCAGATGATACTACTCTCTTGTTTCTCTCCGATATAGCATCTCAAAAATGACACAAGAAACAAAGAACTGTATGAAGTTTGTAACTGGTTCCAGACCAATAAACGGTCAGTCCATGCAAGCAAAACCAATTATATGGTTCTTCGGACCGCAAAACAATACTACGGAAATTATGTAAAACTCAAGATTCGAAGCTATAAAGATGAAACCAGGAAATGCGATATTGGTAAGTAAAACTAAAAACTGATGTCATTCGTGATGTTGTATCTTTAAAAGAGTGGAGTTCAAACTATAAATTCGGGAGTCATTATAGACGAAAATTTAACTTGGAAAAATCACATTGATGCAATTTCTAAAAATAATTTCAAGGAATACTGGTATGTTCACTAAGCTGAAGCATTTTGTTCCTGCAAAAGCTAGTATTTTCATTGTATTTGTCCTTTGATAGTGCCTTAATGTCAATATGGTTTATACTAATCTGGGGTGGTAATCATGTTAAACTAGTTAGATATTAAAATATAAAATTAAAAAAATGGGCCCATCAGAACGGTAGCTAACAGCCATTATAGAAGTCATGCAGCACCTCTTTTTTCGAAACTAATATCTGAATGTATATGACACATTTAAACTTAACCCTTGGGGTTTTCATGTTAAGACCACCAAACAGAACCACTTCCTAATCTTTCTCAAATTATTTGACCAGACATGTCAGAACACAACTACCTAACAAGAAAGGCCCAAGAGTATCAATGTCAATAAACTAAGGGCATTTTCTAATGTGCTATAAGAAATGTGGACCTACATTTGAATTCACTTTACAAAACCATAAAAACAGTCTGAAAAGTACAAAAAACTTTAAGAAACAATTGAAATTCACATTAGGTGGAACGTATAAATGATCCTTAATCGGGGGAATGTTCTTGGTGGGTGGTTAGTGGATTGCCGTCTGTATTTAGTGTTATGTGTTGTTATATATTTGTCATGGAACTTACATTTAGGTCAGGCCTGATCGCACTCAGGTCAGGTTGGCCTTTTGTATCATGTCCGCAATATCATTGTTGGGCATTGTATTTGTATGTATGATATTGAAATAAAGATTGATTGAGTTGATTGATTGATGACAAGTACAGCCAATAGTCAATTAAAGGTCAATAGCTGATCATAAAGCCACTTTTATATGAGATAGATTCATTAACATACAAAAAACGAGGTGCTTATCAAGCAAAATTTTATTGTGTAATTTAAACCCAAAAAACCTAGAAACAGCAATTGCACCTCTATTCAAAATTACAATACTCTAGTGTGCTGTTTTCATTATAAGTATGGAAATGCAAAAAATAATGGTCCACTTTGGCATGAAATATTATGCACATTATTTTGCACACAGACCCTGTAAGAATTCAGTACTGTTCCTTTAGGGTCTGGTGCCGGAGGGTTATCCAGTTTTCTCTTCTTTATCTACTCTCTTCTGTTAACGTCCTTCCTCCTCTCACCAGGTAAGGGCGTTAGAATTATACAGCAACTGATAACATGATTTTCTTTTTTTAATTCATGACATTTGAAACCCCAGGAAGCGAGCATTGAATACAAGGCGAGTCTCGAACCACAAAGGTCCACCTGCCCACTCGGTGTGGGGTAGTAAAGGGAGCAAAATATAATTTAAGATCACAGGAAGAATGTGATGGAAATAAGAGGTTCTCAAACCACTGAGGGTATTGCCATAGCAGTTGTAATTTGACGGTATCAAATGTTGACTACATTGACCATACAACTATTTGTAGTTATTTGACCTTAGATGGCCCTACTTGACCTTGAAATGACCTTCAAAATTTTCAACAATGAATGCTTACTACACCCATCAGTTTTCATGACCATAATACCATGTGTATGGATTTTACCTTGGATGACACCCACATGACCTTGAAATGACCAAAATTGTTGGCACTGAATGTTGACTACACCCATCAAGTTTCATCATCCTATCACAATTGACAAGGGTTATAGCAATTTAATTCCATTTGACCTTGAATGACCCCGCATGACCTTGAAATGACCTTCAAATTTTTCGGCACTGAATGTTGACCACACCCACCAAGTTTCATCATCCTACCACAATTGACAAGGATTATAGCAATTAATTCCATTTGACCTTGAATGACCCCGCATGACCTTGAAATGACCTCCAAATTTTTTGGCACTGAATGTTGATCACACCCACCAAGTTCCATCTTCCTGCCTCAATTGTCAAGGGTTATAGCAATTTAATCCCATTTTGACCAAATTTGACCCTATTTTTGACCATATTTGACCTTTGACCTATGACACATGAGCCACTTTACATCCCAGCCAACGCCTAATTGAGATGCATCTATGTTGCGAAGATGGACACCCACACTTGCTTAGATCCAGAGATATTGCGTGGGACGCACGCACACACACACACACGGACGCAAGGGCATTTCTATAGTGCCCCTTTGCCAACTAAAGTTGGCGGGGACCAAAAATTGGTATGGATTTGTGCCCCTCACTTTAAGCTACTTTTCAGTAGATGTATAAGGGGCATTCTGACTCACTGTCTGATTTCTGTACTTTTTACCCCCAACTTTTCTGTCGGGTTTCTGTACTTTTTACCTCACATACACCCAACAGCAATCCCCCTACACCCCCTACCACCACAGCAACCCCACAGAAACCCTCCTACATCCTATATCAATCACATACACCTCACAGCAATCCACTTACAACCACCTCCAAAATCCATCCAAGGCAAATCCCTGTGCAAATCCATCAAATTTAATCAAACAGCGTGCACCTGTGCATTCTTATCAAAAAATTGATTTATAAAAATAATATATAATTAAAAATATAAAAGATGGCGCAAAAATTCGAAATCTCCCCCGAAGAATTTAATCAGCTTCTAGAAGAACAAAAATCACAATTCCAAGAAATCCTAAAATGGGAAGATCTGGAAGAAAATGAAGTTTATAAAATCACAGACTCCAAAAATATCGAAACCAAAAATGGAGAATCATGCATAATCACTCTTCATGGAGGTGAAAAAGTTTGGGCAACATCTCTTCTAGCAAAAAAACTAGAAACCCGAAAACCCCCGCTTCTACTACAACCTAAAGGTATGCGGAAAAGCAAAAATGGACACAAGTACTATGATTTCATTTTGATAAAACCCAAAAACTAAAAATCCCGACTGAATAAAATTCCAGCCGGGA
>JAMKCH010019476.1:0-20049 GCA_023653785.1 Ophioderma brevispina
TCTCTTATCCACATTCATGACATTTCAATGGGAACAGGCTCTTAACCTCCTGCTTGGGCTCTTTAAGATTACCAATATGGCCGTCAGTGGCATAAAGTACGAAGACAGGTTACCAATTTATTGTAAAGAGATCAGTGATTGAATCTTTATTCGCTCACGGCTTTGACGGCGACTTTGACTGCGACTATCGGATTAAAGAGACTCTGGCACATTTGAAAAATAGTTCGCCCTCAAAATTTTTCAAAATCGATATATTTGCATGGTTGTAAAGCTCTTATATACATTGAAAAAAAAAAAAAAAAAAAACGCAAGTACTTAGTTGTAGGCACTGCATCAATAATGTATCAAGGGGGTACCCTTCGAGTAGAGCTAAGAGTACACATGGAGTAGCCTAAGCTCTGGGTTACACCGTGAGTAGGAATCTTGCTGTGTTGGCTTGATTCTGTACTCTGTTTTGTCTCTTATCCACATTCATGACATTTCAATGGGAACAGGCTCTTAACCTCCTGCTTGGGCTCTTTTAGGATTACCAATATGGCCGTCAGTGGCATAAAGTACGAAGACAGGTTACCAATTTATTGTAAAGAGATCAGTGATTGAATCTTTATTCGCTCACGGCTTTGACGGCGACTTTGACTGCGACTATCGGATTAAAGAGACTCTGGCACATTTGAAAAATAGTGCGCCCTCAAAATTTTTTCAAAATCGATATTTTTGCATGGTTGTAAAGCTTTTATATACATTCGCCCTCAGCTGAAATGATTAAGACCAAATCAGCGTATTTATGGGTAAACAAAACGATTTTATAATTAATGTCGCCGGCGACATTAATTCAGCAGACGACGGAAATGGTGTTTAACACAAGAAAACGCACGCCGTATGCATCTTACCCACGACATGCACTCTGTTTGACCGGTCTGTGACCTTTGTGGTTTTAATATCAATGATTACGAGTCTATGATATTCATGTAATATACACATTTGTTGAATAAAGTTATGGAAAACTTAAAGGTCTTACGTCTTTCTGCTTTTGGTATGTTATTGTAGAGTGTTAAAAGTATCTTATTATGACAATGGCCCTAGACTATCATTTGAGAGCAAATTGAAGAAATTTCATATTTGTGAAAATGTGCCAGTGCTGCTTTAAGGGGCGCAGACTGCGTAGTTTACTCCACGCTTTAGACTCGACATAGTGCACATATGGAAATCCAACTAATAATCTATTAGATTATTGTTAAATCATTCTAAATGAACAAATATCACATTAACAGAAATTGTTTTATGAGAAAAAATATCCTGTGCAAAGTAGTAAGTAAAGCGTTATTAATCTGTTTGACGTTCAGTTCACTCACTGTCACCTAACGTTATTTAATCCATCTCAATCCGGTGCTCAAACATTCGTATCCACACCGTTGTGCGTGACACTTAAGTTGCTAATAAAACTGAATTCATTTAAAGTGCGATACATCATATCATGTATTTAAGTCAGGCAACATGATATAAAGTCATTGCTCCCGATCAAGTCAAATTAAATTGTGTTTTTTATAATAAGATATGACTTCAGCGACCTGATTTGAGCAGGAGAAATTGGCGCTAACCTTGTAATTAGGCTTAAATAAGTATAATGTTATTGCATTAAAGGAAATTAGACCAGTCAAAAATAGAATAAATGATGCCTTAACCCAAAACTAATTGCAAAAGAATCATTTTCTCTACAATTGTATTGATAAAACCTTTAAAAACAACATATCAAAAGTTTACATAAATCAAAGGAGTGGAACATATATTTTAAGGGGGTAAGGTTTATACAGGTGTCAAAACATGAAAAAGAACAAAATGCGTCAAAAAGTATACCAACGTGTTCGTCACCTCTCCAGGATTAAAAAAAGGCATAGTTTGCCCTATCTGCAGGTTGTAGTTCATTAGTTATGAGTCAAAATAGGTTCAAGGTCACAATGGGGTAAATTTTCTAATGTATTCTAATTTTTTACCCCTGTACAAATGTTGCCCCTCATTTCAACATGTTCCACCAGGTTGATTTTGGTAAAATTCTAATATATTATTTGTAGACAATTTCACAGTATATTAACACCAAAATTGTTTCTGTTGCAATTTGTTTTGGGTCAAACTGGACTAAATATTATGACCGGCGATGGCTTGGGCGAGGGAACGGTTGTGCTGCGTATTATTAGAGCTAAATCTCGTAACCGTGGTGAACTATTCTGTCATGTTTTAGTTAATCGCCTTATTCTGCAAAGCCGACAAGGGAAGATTTTTCTGAATACGTTCCTTGGATCAATTTCTCCTTCGTTTTACAACGGGCGCATTAACAAAAAAAGGCAAATAAACGAAACACCTGTCTACTTCACTGTTCGAAATAAAACAGTTTATCCATGTGCAAATGCGTAGTAAATGAATAGAATAGGACTAGAAAAGACCTTCAGAGGGAAAAAATCACTATATTCTAACACTATCTGGGGCATAATAAAATTAATACAATGGCACCTCTACTTAACACTTTGAAGGATGTTAAAATCTTGGGCTTGATAACTTTGTAATTTGTCTCAATGTTCTACAAATTGGCCTGGAAATGCTGACTAGATACAATTTGATTTCTGAAATCAAGTAATTTATGTTATCTTTGGCTAAAGGTTGTCGAAGTGAAATAATGAAATGAAAATAATGGAAATGACCAACTAACTTACGACTTTAAACTAGGGCCATTCCAGGTTACTATTAAACATTCCTTGGTGTGAATTGAGATTTTGGAATAAGGATAAAGTTCATATTTTTATCATTACTCATTATAAAATTAAGGTCTAGGAAATGTTTCCTTTTGAAGTTATGAACAAAAATGTCTGTAAACATGCTGTCCTGTGGGCCACTGAAGTGCACATTTTAGAGCTTATTCCATCAAAATTGTATTATGCTTTAATGTGAGGGGGAAAACATCATCCGAAAAATCCTGACCATAGAGGGGTCACCTGCCTTTAAGATAACATTTTTGTATATAACGTTATCCACGCTCATGCACGTGACTGAAAAATCGTGCTATTAAATAAAACTGTTATTGTACTGAAAATGTATGCACACAATAATATCGGCACTGGCACATTTTCAGAAAATATGAAATTTCTTCAATTTGATCGCAAATGATAATCTAGGCCATTGGAAGAATAAAGATTATATTTTACACGTAAAAAATAACATACCCAAAAGCAAATAGAGACATTAATATAAGAGGCTAAAGACATCCAGGTAATGTGTAAGCTAACTTTGAAATTTGCCGTAACTTTAATCAACAAATGTGTCTATTGCATGAATATCACAGACTCGTACTCATCGATATTAAAACCTCAATCAACGGTCCACAGACCGGTCAAACAATGCCGTGAGCATCAGTTCTGGTGTGTGTTTTCTTGTGTTACACGCCATTTCCGCGTCGTCTGCTGAATTAATATCGCCGGCGACATTTATTATAAAATCGTTTTGTTTACCCATAAGCGCGCTGATTTGGGCTAAATAATTCCAGGTGATGGCTAAAATATAAAAGCTTTATAACCATGCAAAAAATATCAATTTTGAAAAATCTAGAGGGCGCACTATTTTTCCATTTTTTCCAGTGTCTCTTTAATGTAGGATTTTGTTGCAATAGCTTGTAATATTTGATGGGTCATATCTATAAGCAATGCTCAATTTACACTGACCTAGTGATGGAAGATGAGATCGCGAAAACACCTGAAACCCTGCAACTATTTTCCTCCTAAAGTAGTTAGGAAGTGTTCATACTCTTTTGGGGCGTCAAAATATACTCTAGTAGCTCATGGCGGTTTTGTATGCATTTTATGTCCAGAGCTAAAATCTTCAGGAATCCACTAATTGAAGGGCCAGGAACAATATTTGGTTGGTAACATAATTCCCACTGACGCCGAAATAGCTGAAATGGCCACGCCCCTTTTTTGGGGTCACGCCCCTTTTTGAGCGAGGTATCTACAGAACCGTTGGACCTAGGAGGTTGTGAAACCACTCAAAATGTGCGCAATGGCCACATTATGGGAGCTAGTAATATATATTTATATCTAAATGTTCATGATTTTAGAAATTGTCAAAAAACGATTTCAGCAATTCTGAATGAATTCATAAGGTTTTCCATGCCCAAACTGGAGGGGGGTCACCATTACATTTTGGATTTTGCTCAGGGATAGTTTTGTGGCTAAATCAGGGGGGGGCCCAAACAGAAAATTCATAATTCCTTCAGTTCTCATACGGCCAGCCTGTCAAAATTTTGTGACGTAAGGCAAAATTTGGTAATTTTGGTGGACAAAATGTGAATTTTTAAGTGCCATTTAATGGTGTATCATCTCCACAAGTACATCCGTAGCAATCACACAGAGAAATGGGCCTAAAACATTTGAATTTATTTTTGTGTTATTATTGTGGACTTGACCGTTCGTATGTTCCTGTAATTGAATTTTGATGGAGTAGGGAAGAAAATGCTGTCTGTACTTTTTGAAAACTGAGAAAATCAGAGCTGTCGTTTCCAATAGCATTATTAGCGGCAGGTTTTTAGCCCGACTTTGAATCTAAAATATGTCCTGTTCAGGTGAGTTGTTTGAAAAATTACAATTTTTACATTTATATCAACCATGACCGACTTTAGCATGCTAGTTTAGACATATACATATCCATTACTCCTATTTTCAAATAATTTTAAAGAGGTAAAAACGTAAATGCACAAAAATGTACTTGACCAAAGCTATTTTACACTTTTTTCATAGCGGTCACTCGAAGTCAGTTGAGTTGTCTGAAAAGAAAATCATGCAGTATTTGCGTGACCTGCCGCTTTGACTCTTATGG
Organism: Ophioderma brevispina; assembly: GCA_023653785.1. Taxonomy (NCBI): domain Eukaryota; kingdom Metazoa; phylum Echinodermata; class Ophiuroidea; order Amphilepidida; family Ophiodermatidae; genus Ophioderma; species Ophioderma brevispina. Next base: position 4,858 of record JAMKCH010019476.1, read on the forward strand.
CGACTTTAAAGGTCAGACTTTCCTGGTGCTGGCCTCCACACTGGTCCTGTCTAGCATACAAGTCCTTTAAGTCTTGAGCACTAACCCTGTGTCCTGATGTAGTCCTTTTCGGGACCCCTGGATTTCATTCCATGAGTCAGGGTCCGGCGTAATGTTCCCCTCCTGCACGAAGGGTAACCCTGATATGTTCGCTTATCCCAAAACATTTTACCATGCAATTTTGATACAACATTTGAATTAATGCTTATAGGTCATGATCAACGGTTTTAAAAAGTAAACTATAGTTTGTTTGATTAGCATTAGGTGTCCGTGTAGAGTTCCTATATCAAGCTGCTGGGGGGGGGTGGTTGCGGGGGGGGTTGTCCCTTGCAATATTTGCTTTCCAAAACCCGTTTCCCATGCAAATTTGACAGAAACAACTTGAAATTTGTAATTGGTTCCTTTTACATGTGTATATGCTTTTTAATTCTTAAACAGAGTGGTCCAAAAAGTTTAACCTTTTTCCTTATGCAAATTTCCTCAAATGTGGCTAGAATATCAAAATTTGAGATATTATTAACTACAACCTTGCTGCAAACCTGGGAAAACGACCGACGTTGAAAACAAAGGGCTGAAATGACAAAAATGGATGGCCGCCATCTGGAGAAAAAAAGGTGAAAAACACTTTGCACACACGTCAATCTATGGAACTTAGTTGGCGATCATTATGCAGAGATTGATACACTAAAACATTGAACAATGCAACCCCGTCATGGGACTTAATTAATTGGGTATTTATTAACATCTTCTGTAAAAAACTTCCTCAATGGAAAATTGCCTATATTTTTAGAGCTAAACACTGACACTACGCGTTGTGAAAAAAGTGGATGATGAAGTGACGACAAAAAAGAATGCAAGCCCTTTTCAATTAAAATTTTCTCTCAACTGAATCAACCAAAATTATTTTTGTAAATGGACCATTAATTTTGAAAGTGTATTCAAGTAATTCAAGTGTACGTCTCTTTGGTTTCATTTCATGAATTGAAATTTTTCCATTGATTTTCAAAGGTAAACACCTCACACAAACTGGAAGGGTGGTCATATTTGTTACTTGGAGTAAGGCCTCCGGTAACCACAGATTGCCCCATAGACTTAACGTGTGTGCAAAGTGTTTTTGAATAAGTATCTTCAAACGAATTTGATATGCCACCCACTTTTGAGAATTTTTAAGACAAAACAGCATGATCAAACGTTTTTACAAGTAAAATTTAGTTGATGGTTTAAAAAGCGGCACTGGCACCTTTTACAAAATCTGAAATTCTTCAATTTCTCTCAAATGATAGTCTAGGCCATTGGAAGAACAGAGATATATTTACACATAAAATACCATACCCCCAAACAGATATGGATTTGATAGGAGGATAAAAGACATCCCTAATTTGGCTGTAGGCAACTTTTAAGTTTTCCATAACCTTTATTCACACATGTTTGATATTACTTACTATTTTTGACTCGTACCACTGATATTAAAACCACAAAGGTTATGACCGATGCAAACAGTGTACTAAGCGTGGGAAACATGCATACGGCGTTGTGTTCTTGTGTTAAACGCCATTTTCGTCGTCGTCTGCTGAATTTAACGTCGCCGGCGGACGCGAAATTATTAAAAATCGTTCTGTTTACCCATAAGGAAGCTATTGGTCTTATCATTTCGGGTGAGGGGTCTTTTTTGTATATAAAAGCCTTACAACCAGGTATCGATTTTGAAAATCTGAGGGCGCACTATTTTTTGCAAAATGTGCCAGTGTCTCTTTAAGTTTTGTTGAACTATCGTCTTAAAGTGTTATGGGTAAATTCGCATAAAGCTGTCTGGGGGGGTGCGGGAGGGGTGTCCTCCTCCCGCGCAAAGCGCGGAACCAACTTTGCGATGTTCGCTTTTCCAAAACACATTTTCCCATGCAAATTTGATAGAAACATTTGATATAATGCTTATAGGTAGAATAACGGTTTTAAAACGAAAATATAGTTGATGGGTTAACATTTGTGTAAATGCAAAGGGTCAATGGATAGTACGCGGATGTATATCGAGCTGCGAGTGCCGGGGTGAGTGCGGGCAAAGTGCGTAATGCAATATAATTGTCACTTTACAAAAACACATCTTTCATGCAACTTGGTGGGATAAAACAATATTATTTTTATATGCATGACCAACTACATGTGCGTAGGCGAAACTTTGGACATTTTATGGGTTACAAAGTAACATTATATGTGGCATAATTTTTGCATACCCATACTTTATTTAAGACAATCGAAACTTTCAATTCACCTTTCGCACGATCTCCCCTTCCCTACCCTCTTTCTCTTTCCTCTCTCTTATAGCTCCTCTCTCCCTTCCCTTTCTCGCCTCTTTTGCTTCTCTCTCTCTCTCTTTCTCTCGTTTTTTTTTTTTTTGCTTCTCAAAAAGTGGTGCGGCGATCGCGCACCTGGCGCATAGCTGCGCGGCCCTGGGAGTTGGTGCCACATCACAATTTGGGAGATGCTTCGTTGTCACTCTAAGGCAGTGCCCAGCCAGTCTCAGTCTCCTGGTCCTCTGCCTCTGGACAAACAAGATCTATCGAATAATTACCTCCGTGAAAAGGCCCTTCCATGTAAAGGCGCCCTATAACTCCCATTTCATATATGGGACATGTGGGTTCATTTGTATTCTCGCATGCCGGGTGTTTTGAAAAAAGGTCTGTTTGTTTTTTTTTTTTTTCCCCCTTCTTTTTTTTTTTTTTTTTTTTGTTTTTCTTTTTGTTTTTTTTTTTTTTTTTTTTTTTTTTTCTTTTTCTTTTTCTTTTTTTTTCGGCCAAGTTATTGATTGATTGATTGAGGATTTTCTTTGCTTCCTCAACAGATACATAAACAGGTATATAAGAAAACAATAGAATTAAAAATATTTTTCCTTTTTGTGTATTTTGTCTAATATTAGGATAAAAACATCAAATTAATGTATGAGGCAAATTAACCGTAAGTGAGAAGAAACATAATAAAAATGGGAACTGGATTAACCCATGGAAAGCCAATACTACACAGGCTTATTTCCAATGGGGGCCATTTTCAGAGAGACAAATTGACAAAGGGAGCCAAAAAAGTTGGGTTTATAATTCATAAACCTGATAGGGGAAAAAAAGATTTAAAAAAAAGGGGGAGAAAATTAAACTCAATGAAGGGAAGACCCCATTGGAAACTAGCCATTTCCAAAAATGAATCCTTATTGCACATTTTAAATTTCAAAAAGTGTGAATACCGTTGATGGTGTAAGGAAGCAAATTCCACTCCCTTATTGCATTAAAGTAAACCAGTTGTGGAAGCAGAACTTTGTAATTTTAGGCACAATAAAATGAAAAACTCCCTCTTGTGCGGTACTGATGGATATTAGACATTTTCACCAAACTTTTCTCTTAAGCTAGGGGGCACATTTTCTAAAACTTTTGTGAACATGGCATAGTTGTAAAAAGGTAAAACTCTATTTTAGTATTCAAAAACTTGAGACTGAAAGTCTCCCTCTGAACAATGGGTATACGGGGCCCAACCATTTAAAACCGAAAAAAAAATCGAATCATTTTGTTTTGTGGATTGTAATTTATGTGTAAAGAATTTTTGTTTAGACCTGAATACAAGAAGCACATGGTAATCAAAATGGCATTGAATAAGTGCTGAGCAAAGAATTTTACGACTACTTGTTAAGGCAATTGCCTTGCGATACATAAATTTCATCTTAGAATTAGCCTTTTAATGACGTTATTGGCAATAGCCTCCCCCAGACACAGATTGGTCATGGTTGACACCCAATATTGACAGAATCTTTCCCTTTGATAGTCTGACCTAGACAGGCAACCGTAAAATTATCAACCTTTTTAATTATCCTTTTGAGCCAAAAATCAGGTCATGCTGTTTATCAAGATGTAATGACAATTTATGTCCACAAGCAATTACTACCTGATTCAAGAAATTTGCCAAGTTTATTTGAAATGAGGATCTGGGTCCTTATGAGAAAAAGTCCTAGCACTGTCGTCAGCATATAAAAGCAGCTTACATCTGAGTCAATAATGACATCAGGTCATAATATAAACAGAGAAATAAAAAGGGGCCCCAGGATACTTGCCCTGGGGCACACCGCAAGAAATATTAATTGCACTTGAACAGTACATTAATGCAAACAATCTGTTGCCTGTTAGAAAGGTATTGAGCGAAACCATCAACTGATTCAACCCCCATTGCCACTTAATTTTCCATAAGAGCGGTGGTTTACGTGTCAAAGCTTTTTGAAGGTCAAGCATGACCCATACCAGTGAATAAACCTTAGAAGATGAGTTTTTAAATGGTCCCTTAAGTGAATGAAGACATGTGTTCAGTTGAGTAGTCTCATGAAGCCTGATTGGTGTCCTACAAAATATACAGTCAAAAAATGTTCAAATTAACATATAACAGCTTTCTAAAATTTTGAAATGCACTCAAAATGCTCACAGGTCTGTAGTGCTAATTCAGTTTTTTTAGCCTTCTTAAACGAGGAGTAATTTTTGCCATTTGGGTCATCGGAAACACTGTTTGCTGGTAATGGATGTAATTACATATTGGGTAAGGGGCTCTTCAGAATGGAAGCACCATCCCTCAAAAACTGATGGGATGGTTGTCCAGGCCAGGTACTTTTGTTCGGATTGGGGGGGTTGAATGAGTTCGTTGTAACAAAGTCCTCACTACACAGCCTAATTTTCAAGGTATGTGAAATATTTTGTCTTGTAAAATTTCTAAAACCAAGCAGAATTCAGTTGTGAACAATTTAATTGGGGAAGGAAGTTTATTAACTAAAGCAGATGCTACACCAGTAAAAGAAAAACTGTGAAAGAATAGCAATTTTTAAAGGATCATTAAAATGAAACCCCACCTATCTCCAAAACACTATTGCTGCCCTCTGTATCCCTGATTTGTACCCAAAATCTTAAGGATGCTGCAAAGTTCCTTTGGATTGTTTTTGTTTCATCAATCTTGTTCAGATAGTATTCGGATTTGCTCTACGAACATCTCTTTGAATCTTATTTCTAACTTACAGTACTCTTATACATATGTTTTTTTATTATCTTTTTAAATGTATACAAGAATGTGCCCTTTTCTTTATATTCATTTAAGATACACTGGAGATCCATGGTTCGGTTCTCTGTTTTAACCTTTACCTCTTTTATAGGTGCAATGGTATCAATAACTTCAGTGACCAGATTCGAAATTTTGACAAGGATTCTTCGACATTTTGTAAGTTGCACACTCAGTCCAGTCGATTTAGAAAGGCGGTCGAGAAGGCCTCGGGGTGTAGTTTTTAAGGGACCGAATTTTGATGTGTTATGTTAGCAACTTGACCTTTGATGTTTTTTCTGGTACAAAACATAGTAAAATGAATCATGAAACCAGATTTACAGATACCCAGATTGGCATATTTACTATCGGAGTTACAGATAATGTGATCAATAAACGGTGGAAGAGGTGTCGGTAACACGGGTAGGAGTAGTTATAAGCTGTTTTAGACAAAGAGATCTAAAATAGCAACACATAAATTCAAAAGGTACTCCTTTTTTTGAAGCAAATATTGAAGCACCCATATAATTAATCAGTGTCAGACCTACATATTGTGGAGAAACCCTTCCCCCCCCGTTTCAAATGATGTAAAAAAATTTGACTGTTCCGGTGGAAGATATTACTGTGACCAACCGGAATAGGCTTGGTTTTTGGCAACTAAAATATCAAGCCATATGGCTTCAACATCATCAGAATGCCAAATAATTTTTGGTAAGAAAGCAAGGTCGTTCCTTACATAGGTACATACCCCGCCACTTATCTGTTTCAGTCATTACGTAAATCCAATAAACCATTAAGTTTAATTTCAGAATCGATAACGAGTCGTCTAACCTGCTTTCATAATGAAATTGTTGCTGCTTTTGTTTAGAGGGCTAAAGTCCGGGATTTCAGTTATTTGGGCAAAAAGAGAGCGCGCATTTTACATAATCAAATGAAGTCCTTTTTGTTAAACCTCTGTATAATCTTCTTTGGGTCCTGGGTTTATCTCAACGTCGCCGCAGGTTAGTAGGCCACCGCCAGAACATACCAGTAGCTGTTATCGTATGAATGAAGAAATGTTCTATTCAGGGCTCCATACCTCCTGTGCGGTGTGATTCCAGCACCGTTTACATGTAAAGGTGCCAAAAGAAGATTATTACTTCAGCGTGGAAAGTTCTTTATAAAAATTTGGGGTATCGGAAAGTTAGAGTCTGGAAATGTCACGGTGATCAAAATAGAAGCCTGAAAATGGTCGGTCATGGGTCGATTACTCAAGAAGGCTGAATAATGGTCGTCATGGATCGAAGGTTCTCAATCTAGTCTAGGCGACTAGTTAAAGGGGATGAACCGATTTCAATATATAACAATTTCTCTTGATTGAACGGACCTTGAACCCCATACCCCCTTCCGAGTTTTACGTCGATATTAATCCGATTGGTATAAGAGCTGAAAACGCGATTCTGCAAAGATTGCACCACTTCTGGTGCAAGCGGGGCGTCCTGGGTACGAGGCTATCGTATCGGGACGTTGGCCTGTAACCGTCTTGGGGGGGGGGACTTCCGGACAAGACCCCATAGTAACCACGTGGACATAAAAACTGATAACTGAGGCGCAAAAGAACGCTTTTGATTCTGTAGAAGAATTTTACAATTACCCCGTAAGCAAATGCATAACCTTTGATGTAAGCAAACGAGATTCAGATCAAAAGTCTGTCAACGTCTTCATATATATTTGATTTTTATAGGATAATTAATCGCGAACATGATTTCCTCGAAAAGGCTTATAAGACTGAAAAAGCGAACAGCTTGTATACATCGTTTGCATTACACACGCGGCGCGGCGTAACTAGCCATTTCTCTACGGGGCAGATAGGAGGGAAAGCAGTTAACATGGTTAAATAAATGGGGCATTGGGAAAGGGAGTCGCTAGTCGGACAAAGTCATTAGCTCGAAAAGCAAGGTAGGACGTTTCGCATTTGCAGACAAAGGGCAAAGAGTTTTAATTAGGGGATACTATCGCTCTCCCGGCTTTGCTACTGAATTGCACGTGAAATGCAAGTCATAGCCAGGAGAATTCGAATCCAAATCCGCCTGAAAGTTTCGCTAGAATATTATCGGGATTCCTGCTATCTTTCTCTACCCTTCTCAGCCACGGATATCATGGAATGATATGGAAAGGTAAATGAAGACTTAATGGCGGTTCGTCGAAATTCGGTCAGTATCTCGTAAATATTTACACAATCAGTACAAGTCGAGGTACAGCGCAAAGAGAGTCTTCGCGTAATACCCAAATGATTGGGAACCCTGATGATGAATTACCCCTGTTGTCGTTTTTGGTGAGGGTGAATGTTAATGTCAATCCAAGTCTTGTGTTGATTTCCTCTGAGTTTTTGGCGCCAAAGCGATCGACTTTGATTAGGTATGGTCAATGGAATTCCAATTAGCACTTAGCAATCCTAATCTGAAATATCACCAATTCTCAGAAGGGTATTATTGTCATCAACAAAGCTCACAAAATCCCCATTACTCTAAATGGTAGTTGAAGAATCATTAAAATTACAAATCATCCAAATATATTTGAATTTTAAAGCGACTCTTTGTGCAGTTGACGTTTCATTCAAATTTGATCTTTATAATGTCTGTCTATTTCTCTACATCGTGTAAGTTTGTGATAATGTAAATAGTACACAATTCAAAAGTAGACTATAGCAACGGCAATGTACTTTAGTTTGATTTTTCCAGTTTAATGTTGTTTTCAATTTCAATTTTATTCAGCAGCATAAGAAGAAGAATACTTTTAATTAAAAGTTTTTGATGATTGCAGTTATTCTGAGAGGTTGTATGCTTTTATCCGGAATATCAATACAACGTTTACGTGGAGTGGATTGAGGGCAGCATATTTGCATGGCCACACCTGCTGTTGAGTTTGAAGTTCGAATGTCATCGATAAGATTTAGTTCTTCAAAGGAATCAATAACAAAGAAAAGAGATCATATCTTCCTGATCGCTCCCTCTTAAGGGATGCAGTGGCAATAGCATACAGACAAGGACATCTGTAGAGTCCACTGAATCCTAGCACATTGGTCATCTTCTGCACACATTGAGGACAATCATGACATTATCAAACTAGTGTTTACTGATTAACCCCAAAAAAATGACGGTTAGTATAAACATCCTACATTCATAATAAAAATAATTAAAATCTTAAGAAATATTTCCCCAAATTTTTCTTTAGATAGGAAGAGGGATTAACAGGCTTTCAAAAAACGTTTTTTTTTTGTTTGTGTTTTGTTTTGTTTTGTTTTTGCTGAGAGAACTTAATAGTCCTATTTGGCCCATTTTGAGACCACACGAGATGCATCATTACATAAGGCACGCATTGTCTTCAGTAGGCGCTTTTGGGTAAAAACATTAAGGGTGCCACGAGAGATTTTAGGCACCCAAATATTGTGTCAGAATAGTAATTTCAGAAGATTAGACACTCATAAGAGGTGCTTACCTTTTATGATGCTACAGTAATATCTTAAAAGAGAGAGAAAAGGTGAGTTTGATTTTGCTTATATTCAATATAACTAATTAATACTCCCTTAGTTGAGCACTTCCATTGGATGATTTTATCATCACTTTGATTACTTTCCGAAGCAATACAAAAATGACTTCCTTTTAACTATGATTAATTTCCCTCTTTTGGATCATTGCTGTGTGTGCTTGTCATGAGTGATTCGTATGGGTATGTATAGTTATGATCTGTGTATGTACTTTTTATTTTTTTTCCTTTTTTTGTTTTAGGATGTCCGTGTCCGGCCTTTGGGCCTTTTGTTCATCTCCACCCTGTTGTATTGTTTGTTTCTTTAACTCTGTATATATTTTTTTCATGGAAAATAAAGATTAATGATTTAATATATAGTATGATTATTATATATAATTATATATTTTTTTTTTTTTTTTTTTTAACATTTAGGTTTTTTCTATTTTATTAAATATAAAATTAACAAAGTATAGACCTCTGGAAGGCACGTTACTCTGAGTTTCAGGGCATACCTCACTTACGATCACCGGTCTTACCAAAGACATGTATGTCTATACTGCATTGTGTCACGCACTGAGGCATTTCCAGCACGGTCCCTATCTTCCAAATAGTCGAGAGTGCTCAACGACTACGAGTAGTGGGGGCGTAATATAACCGATAGTAAAACGGTATTATTTACAGGTGACTATCTTGGAATTAAGAATGCTCATCCTCTTACAGGAGAAGCGTAACATAATTACAAAGTATAGACCTCTGGAAAGGCAACCGTTACTCTGAGTTTTTCAGGGCATACCTCACTTACGATCACCGGGTTATCCGATCTTCAGACGGATGATGACTCTTATTCGGGTCTACCAAGAGACATGTATGTATATACATGCCATGGTGTCACGACTGGAGGCATTTCCACACTGGTCCTGACCTTGGGCCGTAGCATACCAAAGAGGTTCTATAAGATAGAGAGGCAAAACGTTTATACGTAATCTTTAGAAATACACCGTCTCGCATGTTTGCCGACCAAAGAAAACATAGGCATTACCAACAATAGAAAGCAATGGCTGCCTCCGCTTTTCTTCCACATACTGTGGGTGCCGCTTTGGCATATACACTAATCGGTAGTGAGTACAAAATTAATGTATGTGTTAGAGGTGGCCAGGTGTACTAATAGTGTACCTGATCATTGTGCTCAGCTACGCTTTGTTTCTCATAATGCAATGCGCGCTTAGGTGAAAGATGTATCATTGAGGCGGTTATTTAAAGACCGTCAGTGATTTGCTAAATCAGAAAATCAGAAAAAATCATCAAAATCAGATTTTGCATGTATGTAACCAAGTACAGGTATCCTAACTACCCTTCAAAGTGATAAGACCAGAAGCAACCTAATAAGGACCTCTGAATTTTTCGTCATTACTGTCCGTTTCTGACACTTACTAACAACACGTAATTGAATGGGGAATCGTATCTTGGAACACTGCTGTTTTCGTCTTTTTCTTTCATTCTTCAGTTGAAAGGTAATTATCAGATTCTACAGACTTATCCTTACTTTTGAGCTATTTCGGAAAATTTCAAATATTTTTCAAATCACTGATAGTGTCTTTAAATCAAGACGACTGGATGTTGTCGATTTTCATTCGTGTGTGGCCATGGGTAGAACAAAATTTAACCACCCCAAAGCACCAACATCAACAACTGATATTTTGGCGATTGTTTGTATCGAATATGGACATTATGTGTGTATACAGCACCAAACTAATAATTATTCCGTGCAATACTCAAAATGTCAGCGCCCAGGCACGGACGACTGGTTTTGAATGGTTTCACCCCTTGGTACATCAGTGACCTTCACATATTGTGTCATCTTTTCTCAAAAGGACTATACAAAGATTTATTGTATTTGTATTTCTTTGAAGTTCGAAGCGACATATTTTTGTCCCCGGAAGAGATCCCGTAATAACCTCAGACCGCTATATACATTACAAGCATTGTTCATGAATATCGATCATTGTCTTCTACTGTCAAGAGCGATGGCAACGTTTTATACAACTATGTTATAAATGGAACATTCCTGAAAAAGTTTATTCTCATTATGATATTCGGATGTTCCGATTCTTGCCGATTGATGCCAAAAATCGCAAAATTGAATAGAATTGGGTGTGAAGAATTACTTTTCAGCATGCACCTTCAATCTTGTTGGGTAATTAATGAAAACCACTTTTCTTTCACGAGTTTCTTCTAACACAATACCTTCTCTAATATTAATTAAATACCGAGGGTCTAAGCTCATTGAATGGACAGTAGACTAAATGGAGCGTCTTTTTAATGTCGGTTGTCAATACACTCTCTAATGAAACTACTTCAATCGACCATATACTGAAATAACACAATCTAAAAATCACAGCCTCTAAAGGGCATTGCAATACAAAAAAGTAGTTTAATATTTTTTCAAAATCTAATATATTCCGAACAACTGTTCCAAGGTCATCTTCCTATTTTACTGAAAGAAAGCTTTGACTGATATTTTAAGCTTAAATTATTTATGCAGAATTTGACCTCTTCTCAATTGATATTATCCACAACACCGTTAAACATACTAAATCACTCCACTTATGTCAATAGTAACCCCTCATTCGCTTTTATCACAAATTCGGGTCCATTAGTCTATCGCTCAAGTATGTTGTTTTTACATGTTTTGTTCTATATTCCGTCTCACTTTCAAAGTTATATTTGATCTGGTACTTTCACTTTAAAAGTTACCCGCTTTGCCAATGACTTCCCAAATGACATGGGCTCCTTTTTCCACAAAAGTTAAGATTATCTTTGAGTGAATTTATAACGCTTTTTTAAGAAACAATGGTAATACTTCGTAAGGTATAAATACAAACTGGGGTTGAACTTCATAAATGTAAACTGAAGAAATTTCTTTTGTTTTTTTTAATTGGCTTAAAACGAGTTTATAACTTAAGAATAATAAATCTTCTAAAGTCCACACAAGATTAATCTTAACTGTTATGAAGTTGAATCCCCGTCACTCACCTAAGACAATTATTGTTTGGATAGTGCTGACTCTGATGATGGTCATGAAAATGTATTATTTTGAACTTTTGGAGAAAAAAATGATAAATTTGATCTCTGAACGACAAAAGTCACCTGCAGGTCTCAAATGTTAAGGTAAGGGTTATAATCATGGTAAGTGTTACATATCTTAATTCCAAAACATCATTTAAGTCTACTATTTTAATGTTAGCATCAATTAACATTAACAATAGCCCATAGATTACTCTGCAAATAAACGTCGGTAACCATAAACATATTTTAGCTTGAGGCATCATATCGAGATAGAAAGTAGAAGGTAATAATATATTCTCAGGTTTTAGTTCACATAGGGTAGCGAACCTTTAAGGTTATCATTAGCCTATAAACACCAAATTGAGGATATCCTGTCTTTCTTTGTCGAAGGTAACTTCAAATTCTACTAAAATTACCTTCCTGACGTTTTAACGCCTGGTTTCGGCTAGTCACACACACGCGCGCGCGCTACACACACACACACACACAAACAAACAAACACACACACACACCCCTACATAGGTAACCAAATCGCCTGCACCGGAGCTGAAGAAACTGAGCGTTATCTCAACTTAATACAGACAGAGTGTAACAACATAGCTTAGGTTGGAAAGGTTACAAATGTATCTAGTCCTTCAAGTGTTACATATTAAGTTAATATTAATTCAAATATTTCCACTCACGGTTATCCATAAGTTCTCATGAACCCCAATACATACATTGGTATCATGTGTTGTTGAATAACAATCAATACAACAATACTCTAAATAAACAAACAGTAAGGAATATATTTTTTTCAGTAGGTATATTCCAAGTCCTAATTGGATGTACATTTTTATGTTATTACTAAAATATATTCAAGAGTGTTAAAATTTGGAAAGTCAAATGCATTGCGTGGGCGACAAATTCTAATGCTTTTAGACCTTATTCAGCCATACTTATGTCCATAACTTCATTTCCTAACACGACCGTCATATTACCACTTAAAGGAAAACAACACGTTAATTTTGAGTTCACATTTTTGATAAATTATGTTGAAACGATTCTCAACAGTGATGATATTACAATAAATTAATTAGCTAATAAGAAGACAAAAATTAAAGCGGTAACTGATGGGCGCATCGATGTTACAATACCAATAATCGGACAGCCATAGTGACGTTTCGGCAATCGCAACGTCATGTCTATAGTTTGTCCCATGATGATTGTCAATACAACGTAATTTATTTTGAGTATCTAACATGTCTAATAGGTTTGTATGCCTTTTCTTCGACACACATCTGCAGTGATTATGTTCCCAAAAAGAAATCACTGCTTCATAGATTAACCTCAATACAAATAACGGTTAACGAGTGCTCACTTCGGATGTAAAGACTTTAGCACATTTAAATGAAGAGTAAAACCAAGTCCCACCTGCCCCACATAACATTTTAAATCCCCATTCAGCTGGCCATATAGCAAAATATTGTCATCCCAAGGTACCATGGAAAGTCGTAATTGATATTTTTGTGAGGAATTTGATTGTCAGTGTATAGCACGTGGCACGTTTTATACATGGTTAACAAATATTTACTATTTATGATTTAGATATTACGATAAAGGTGCGTAGCCACATCAGATCCCATCCAAAATACTGTTACATCATGTTTTATAACAGTTCAAAAAATTAATGGTACAATACATGGTTCGGAAGAAAAGTCTAATAAAAAAATCTTAAAACGTTTCAAATCCCTACCTTTGGTTCCACATAATCAGCTTGTCTATTCTTAACTCAAAACAACCTTTATTTTATGTTTTTTATTGCACAATGTGCGACAAAAAGCACAAACAAAATGGCCGCTTTTCGCGCACATGGAAATTATTGCCCCCCCACCCATCCAATTTCCAAACCGATCAATATTTTACGTCTGTGGGTAGTCGTTACGTGTGCCAAATTTTATGGGAAATTCCTATGAGAGAGATCTTCTTCTTCTTATCGTGTCCAAACACTGTGGTTCTCAAATATGATCCAGCCAGAGATGGGTACAACGTCTGTCTGCTTGCTTCACTGAATTCCGCAAGGTCCTTGTTTGTGGATTGTTGTTCCAGCAGTGGGCAGACCAAGAGATGTTCCATTGTCTGTGGTGCTGTTCCACGACCACAGGTAGTGCCCTGATCTGCTTCCAGGTAGCCCCATATCCGCAAGGAAACCTTAGATCGGCCAATTCTTGTAAGAGTTCTGAACCGTCCTCATGCACAAACAGGATGCAAAACACCCCCCCCCCAATGATGTATACAGCATATGAGGGTTTTTTTAATTTCCAAAGCGCCATACCGGCAGTAAAACACGCATTTAGTCTTAAAACAATATATTCTCCAAGAGAATTGCCTTTATACAAACGTCGATAATACGTATTCCCAAGAGCGAGATCACATTATCGAGTGTTTATCAAATATTTGTGTAAGTTGTTTCCAAACTGGTCCATGTTAACTCTTGCGAGGATTTATAATTGAAATTGAGGTTAGGTTAAGAAAGAGCGTCACAGTTCTGTGTTTATAGTCGAATACGCAGTGTTTTTAATCTATACATATAATGTTACCAAGAAAAACAAAGTAGATTGACGTGAAATGTATTATTTATTCAGCAAACACGTTGTCTTTCAATTAAGCTGTTATTCAGACCAAACAATTTAAATTGCATTATTAATTTAGATGTTTTAGAGTAGATATAAGTATCAGAAGCACATCTTGAGGAATAGATTGTCACTTATTTTCAAACCATGTAGTATTTGTATATTTTAAACTACAGACACCGAGTACTTTCAATCTTAATCAATTATTAATTATAACAATGAATCAAAGGCAATAGTAATCAATTTCAAATTAAACAGCGCAAATTCTATCTCCAATGATGTCCCTTCCCAACATAAGATGGTACATCAAATACGATTGTCTCTTCTTTTTCTTCTAAAAAGTTATAGATCCACGTTGCGTCACAAACACCAATTTATCAGAGCCAAAGAGAAAGACTGACCCTTTTACGCTAATTAAAAATTTGAAATGTGGAATGAAAAACACTCTACACAATTTACTTTATCGTATAAATAAAATAAAAGCCGGTATATAACTACACAGGACACATAAATTGAAAGTGCTGTAAAAGTTCAACCATAGAAAAAAAAGTTTATCCCTACAACGTTGACGTTTCATTCATACTTAATGAACACGCACCAACACATCTTATGCACGCACACATTCACACCCAGAAGCCGTTATTGGTTCCAACATAAAGAAATCAAACAAAACAAGTACATAGTAGTAACTGCATTTCTATAATTGAAACCAGTCTTCTATTATTTACAATAAAACAAAGCTTATTTTTCTAGCTTCAATTGGAGAACAATAAACATTTGAAGTAATCAGTATGACATACGTACGTGTAATAAATAATATATAGAAATTATATTTTGAATATATAATGTACAAATGCAAACCACGAAGTTTGTAGTTGTGTTCAACGCCTTTTGTTTTATGTGTTAATCTGATTCGCGC
>JAMKCH010019477.1:0-22085 GCA_023653785.1 Ophioderma brevispina
TTTTATCCCATTTTTGTTCTTCTTTGTTCATTTGTTAAATTTACTCAATTTACATATGTGCATTGTTACATATGGCCCATGAAAATGGACTCTTGAATGGCAAGAACAATATTATTTCCTTCATTAAGACCCTTGCCACCAACCTTAAACCTAGAAACCACAAGGCAGAAGGTATGATACATTTACTAAGAACACAAAAGAAGTTCTCAAAATTTGGGGTGGATGGCGTTTTGGCCAGGTTCGTGTTTATGAATCTCCGTGGCTTCAGACTGCACAATCAAGCACATTACAAGAAAATTTAATAAGCCAGCAGATCCTGGATACCAGCTTAAAATAGCAGAAACCAAAGATGTATAGGCAAATCATGCAGAAACACAATATAAAGGCAGTACTGAGGATGAGACCATTATTGTGAAACTCCTGCAATACCTTCAGGCAAAGGACATGGACGTGGGTGCCTGTGGACCACCTGGGATTCACCACGAATGTTGCCCAGATCACTTCTGCATAATTGGAGAACACGATACAGTGTTTGATAGGGTTCAGACTTTTTTTCTCCGCAGTGTTGATGTTCAAGCATGGCTAGGAAGCCTGATGTTCAATTCCCTTCACAAAACCTACCAGTCACTGCCATTCTACCCTGATCCAACAAGCAACAAGTTTACACACCATCACATCCAAGAGCTGTGGAAGAGAATTGAGGACATCTACAACAGTCATTTCCTAGAAGTGTTCAAAGCTCCTTTGACAGGAAAGGCCTCAGATGGTGATTCAAGAAGGTGTCACACCCAACTTGCATCAGCATACAGCCAGGAAGGAGAAAAAATCACTATTGGGCATGATAATTTCACCCTAACTGGCAAAGTTGACCATCATGACCAGAAGACATCTTACCTAAGCATCATAAATCAGGATTATATCCACTGTGGTAAGAAAATAACGAATCAATTGGATCAAACCAGGAAATTGATAATTGGTGGAATGTAGCCCACATTACAATCTCCATCTTGTTACAGACCATTTTGACACGGGTTTCATGGCATGAGAGAGAAGATATCAAAAGAAAAGATAGGCAGAATTGGGGATCAGCCCAAAGGATGTTTTTCCTTGAGTTCAGAATTGCCTGGAAAAACTGGAGGTGATGATGACCATATGATGATGAGGAGTGAGGATGATTTTTTTCTTTGATTTTTTAAATATTATTTTGACTTGGTTTTTTTTTTCCATTAGAAACATCATGGTTTTGCTTGCTGAGGTGCAGACAACAGCATATGAGGAGCAAACTATTGAGAGAGCAACAGAATATGCTTGTGCTTTTGTGTGGTATGGACTTTTGCAGAAGCTACATCACAATGCCCAAGAGGAAAATAATGGCAAATTCCTAGCCATTACGCTGAATCTGAATTGCACTCATTTGGAACACCAAATATTAGAAATATCTTGTACTAGCAAACCATACATGTATAACAATCAGTAAGTTGGTGCTAATAATCATGATACCATACTTGTCAAATTGTCTCAAGTGTTGAGAGTAACGTCACTTTTTTTTTTGAGGGGATGGCACAATGTTCAATAGCAGACATGATATCCTTGAAAAGAGTGTCAAATGCACATGGGTTACAGACCAACCGCCTGACAAACGACGAAGTAACTTTCAACTCTGGCTAAACAAGGTAAATTACAACTTTTGTGACATTATCAAAGTCTGAGATAAAACACTTGGAAAATAATGCGTGCATACTACTTAGTAAGCTAAGCACACTGTGAACTGTGTTTTTTTTTAAAACTAAGTTTGGGTAAGGTTATTCTGTTTGGTAAGACAATTTATAGAGTGTATGCACTACTTGTCATACTTTTTTCAATGTAAATATTTTAGGTATTCAAGGGTCGCTCCCCGAGAGATTAAAATGGATATGCTTTAATACAACCATGTTGCCAATCTTTCTGGAGGAAAAAGGAAGAAACCTTCCACTACATGAAGTCAATGAAAATGAAGTTTGACTATTGAAAGGTGAGCTCAAGATACCATTTCATTATTTTTTTTTCTATCCGCCAAACCACTTACATTGTTAATGAAACCAAAAAGGATGAAACCCAAACTAAAAGGATGAAAACCAAACTAAAACGATGGAACATTATGCATTTATTTCAGTATACCAGTACCTCAAACACAGAAGTGCAACAGACACATACAATGCATCAGAAGACAACTGGGGAGTTTTGACATAAGCATGCCCAGCCTGTTTGGGAGAGCCATATCGCCAAACAATTAAAAGTTGAAAAAACAGAAGATATGGCCAAATTTGTATGTGATTATGCTCCATTGTAGTCGCAGAGTAAAAGCGAACACTACAGGAAGCAGAAGTATGTCCATCACATCAATATCAAATTCCTAAAAATTATGATACTAAGAGTTGACACTATTGCCATCCATATCACCTATTAGTGCTGCATCAAAGTTGAAAACCAACATACACACAAGACAAGGTTTACACTATCACTTTAGCAGATTTAAAGGTGCAACGAGGATTTTGAGTCACCCAATTATTGTGTCAGAATAAGTATTTCATATATCTAGACACATTAGATTTCTTACATTGTTATTTGGCTACGAAATGCCTTTAAAAACTGAGGAAAGAGGTTGGGGCGTTGATTCTGATTTGATTATATTTCAATATTAAAACAGAGCTGAATTTCATTAGTTTGCTCCTATACGAAATTAGAAATTTTTAAAATTTCTGTACCAAAGAACAATTTCTTAGCTTAAGCCTTTCAGGTGGATATTTTTGATAGAAAGCATTATCGCACTTTCAATTTTTT
Organism: Ophioderma brevispina; assembly: GCA_023653785.1. Classification (NCBI taxonomy): domain Eukaryota; kingdom Metazoa; phylum Echinodermata; class Ophiuroidea; order Amphilepidida; family Ophiodermatidae; genus Ophioderma; species Ophioderma brevispina. Next base: position 2,821 of record JAMKCH010019477.1, read on the forward strand.
TAGGGCACCTGATATGTTAAATCTCTCGTTGCAGCCTTAACAGTTTGGTATATTAGTAGCATAATTGATTTTTACAAAGTTAATGGGCTATTATGAATCTGAAAAAGGGTATGTTAGGCAATTAAGGTATTGTGTATGTTAATAGTGAGCTAGAAATTAATTAATGGATATAGATTGATGTAGAGAAGAAAACACATTGTGTGTTATATCGTAACCTAAATTTTTATTTGTTTGGTATTTATTGAACATGATATCACATATTTACTTTTTTTAGTATAATTAATTAGCATTAGATAGGTCATGGAATAATAGAAATAAAGAGTCCCATTTGATGATGCTTTTGTTCATTTGTCGATATGACCAAAAAAAAATTTAATTTTCAATACATTTGACTATACCCCTACCCTTTTGAAAAAGTAGTAATTATTAGAGGCCTTATGTTGAAACTACAATAAATTGCCTTTTTCCAAGAGTGGATATTGTTTCATTAACCTTTTCCCTGGACCCGTGCTGGCAAATCATGGGCCTCACACACAGGGACTTTTGGGATAAAGATGGGCAATACTGACCCTACCGTCGGCAACACTGTATGGGTTGCAGTTTCATTGAAAAATGGCCTCAAGGTTGAGACACCACTCTGGCTAAAAAATTTAGGGCAAGCTGCGGTCAGAATTGCTATGTATCGCTCGTGAGTATGGTTCAACATCACTGCGCTAAAAGAATGGAACTGCTGAAGCCAATTTGCGGCTAGAAGTAGCCCAATTGTCTGGGGATGTTTGTTTAAAGAGAAAACTGGAAATTTGAAAAATTGTGCAACACTGCTGAGATTTATCTATGATTAAATTATAAGTAATCTTTATAGGAATTTAACCAAATTACAATTTTAAAGAGGACCACTGGCAAGGCAAATTTGGAAAAATAGGGCGGCCCTCCTCAAGCTTTTTTCAAAATCGATATTTTGTGAATGGTTGGTAAAGCTTGATATAAAAAGCACTCATTATCACTCGAAATAAATTAAGACGAAATCAGCTTCCTTATAATGTAAACGGAACGATTTTGTAATTTAGCGTCGCGGCGACGCGAAAATTCAGCAGACGACGGAAAAAGGACGGTTTAAAACCAGAACACGCACGCCATGTGCAGTTTCTCACGCAATGTACACTGTTTGACCGGTATATAACCTTTGAGGTTTAATTATCAGTAGTACGGTCAAAAAATTCATGTAATATACGCATTTGTTGATTAAAGTTAGGGAAAAACTTCAAAAATTGGCCTCTACAAATTACCTGGATGTCTTTATCCCATATCAATGTCACTATTGTTTTTGTATGTTTCTTTTACATGTGAAATCTATCTCTGTTCTTCCAATGGCCTAGACTAGCAAATTGAAGAAAATTTCATATTTTGTGAAAAAGGGCCAGTGCCGCTTTACATAATTTCTCTTGATAATTGGTGATGTTTTACATACCTGTAAATTACAAGTACAGATTACACTGGTGAAATGCTCTTGAAAAACGTCCTTTTTAAGGTCAGCCGGGATCGAAACATGCAAAAATAATGCAAAAAAGGGACTAAACATGCAAATAATGGTAAAAAAAACATCTTTTAACATGTTGTGAGTCCCAGCTGCAGTCAAAATAATGACTTGATTTGAATGCACCAATTCACAGTGTTTGTATATGTATAATTTAACATAATTACAATAACTGATATTCTCTTGGACAGTTGCAGACATTTACGTCCCAGAACCCACGAATTTTAAATAAAGTCAACCAGACACCAAACAAGAACATCATCAGGAGTATCATCCCCCATGGACAAAAGATGACAAAGGACACCCAGGGGCACACGCACCACAAACATCATGGGTAGACTTTGAACATGATGTGGGCATTGGCCGGGATGGTCCAGTTGTCAGCATGGCGATTTTTGTTTATTTTACCAACAAGTGTCCTGGTCACTAATTTTTTTGGGAAGGGGGAAGATTGGGAAGGCAATTGGTAACTGAGAGGGAAAAATGAATCCCCCCCCACGTGACATTGAGAGAAGAGTGCAGTGACATGTCCATTGTCTCTACTAGGTCAAAGTCCACCCAATCGAATTTCCAAAGGACATAAATAAAAATAATGCATAAAAGATTCTTCAGGGGCACGGGTATAAAAGTTTAATTCCCAGGAACAATGAATGGCTATAGAGCTAGATACAATCATCGATGAATGATGATGCTTTGGTGAAGGGTTGCCAATGCAAAAACAAGACCACAGGACCAATATACGATGGCTGGAGAATCTGGAGTTCCGTAAACAGTGACCTATCTGACACCACTTTTTCTGACACGGATTCTGAATTGAAAAAAAGGTGTCAGAAAAAGTGTCGATGGGGCAGGTACGGAAACTCCCTTGGCTATCCCGTCTTAACCAATATTATTGCACCACTTTTGAGAAAGGGAAGTCAAATAAAACCAACCGCAGTGTGTGCAACGGCTCAAAAAAATGGTCAATTTTGCGGAAACCCAGAAAGGAGTACTAATGATGGTGAGTTCCATCTTTTCATTCCAAGTGCACATTTCGAAAGAATTCCTTTTGTGTTGATTTTCAAAGTGATATACAGAGCTTTGTTCAAAAAGTAACTTCAAAATTTTAGTGGAAGACCAAGTTGTTCATACAATCAAAGGGATCCATCAGACTATGTATCTTTATACAATTTTTTTTTTTACAAAATACACGATACGTGCTACTTGTGAGTTTTGCCCGAAACTTATTTCTGACAGTACTCATAATAAATTTAAAGTGTCGTGTAAGGCAAGATTAATGCAAACGCATTTTCTAACAATACTCACACGGATACGGAATCTCCTTTGTAAGTCTGAATGTGTTGTAAAAATCTATTGGGCAAGTTTTTTTTTTTTGAAAGTGATTATTATCAAGCTGAAGAAGCGGGGGTTTGGAATCAATCTGGTAAGACCCATTATTTGAAAGGCGTGGTTTAATATTTGTAAAGATATTTTTAAACAATGATCATGGAAGTTGATGCATTTGAAAGACAATTTTATGCCAAGCATTTCTGATATACTCACATGATGAGTGTCTCCTATGTGAGTTAGGAATATTTTTTTTTTAAAAATCAGTTTTGGGCTTTTTTTATCATGTAGTTGTGGGTTGGGTGCAAAAAATAAATGCTTTTTCAAAAAATAATCAGTTAAGGGGTTGGATATGTATGGTAAGACGACAGTGTATGCCAATTATTCTGACAATAATAGGTTCTGCTATAAAAATAGCTTCAAGATTTATTGTCAGATTACCAATTTTATATCACCTTTTCAGTTAATTGTTTATCCATTTTGTTCTTTGTTTCATTTGCCTAAATTACTTAATTACTAGGTGTATTGTTACATATGGCCCATGAAAATGGACTCTTAAATGGCAAGGACAAGTTATTTCCTCATTACGACCAAGTGGCGTAGCCAGGCTTTTGTTGACGAGGGGGTACAGATTGTGATGTACCGACAGTGTATTGTACGACCAAAAAACGGTACAAAATTTAATTTTGTTGGGGGGGGGGGGTGTGGGGTAAAACTAATTTTTGCCACCGCAAAGATACTTATAGGTAGTAGTAGTATGGTAGTAGTTGACCCATTAATCAGTTATTAAGTAAACCAATTTGAAGCTTCTACAATGCCACGGGATAAAAACAAAGGCTTACAGCTTTTTAGACGTATGTACCGACGGACCGTATTGTACCGACAAAACATCTCCGTCGGGGGGGAACGCTAACGTGCCCCCTGCCCCCCCTCTGGCTACGCCATGATTAAGGACCCTTGACACCAACCTACCCTAGAAACACAAGGCAGAAGTATTGTGAGGGCACAGGGTCCAGTGGTACAAAGACAGACCTCGTTGGACACAAAGGTTTGGGTTTGATTCACGCTGAGGCAAATGTGTTGTGACTTGGGCAAGGTCACTTTACCTCGCTTGCCTCTCTCCACCCAGGTGCTAAATGGAGAGCTGTTAGGAATATTGCCCAATGAGAGACCCCAAAGGATGAGTATGCCCTGGGCATTTTGTAAGGCAGCGCGAATAAATGTAAAGCGCTTTGATACATTGTGCAAAAGCGCTATATAAATGTCACATTTTATTTGTATTTTTTGATAAACTTTACTAATAACTGATAAGAAGTTCTCAAAATTTGGGGTGGATGGCGTTATGGCAATTCGTGTTATGATCTCTGTGGCTTAGACTGGCACAATCAAGCCCATTACAAGACAATTTAATAAGCCAGCAGATCCTGGATACCAGCTAAAACAAAAGCAGAAACCAAAAGGCAACTCATGCAGAAACCAATATAAAGGCAGTGCTGAGGATGAGACCGTTATTGTGAAACTCCTGCATACCTTCAGGCAAAGGACATGGCAGTGCGTGCCTGGGACCACCTGGGAGTCGCCACGAAATGTGCCCAGATAACTTCTGCATATTGGAGAAGACAATACAGTGTTTGATAGGATTCAGAATTTCTTTTTCCAGCAGTGTGATGTCCCGCATGGCTAGAGCCATTATGCTCAATTCCTTTCACCAAAACTTATCAGCCACTGCCATCTACCCTGCCCCAACAAGCAACAAGTTTACACACCATCACATCCAAGAGAAGTGGAAGAGAATTTGAGGACATCTACAACACTCATTTCCTAGAAGTGTTCAAAGCTCCTTTGACAGGAAAGGCCTCAGATGGTGATTCAAGAAGGCGTCACACCCAACTTGCATCAGCATACAGCCAGGAAGGAGAAAGATTCACTATTGGGCATGATAATTTCACCTTAACTGGTAAAGTTGACCATCATGACCAGAAGACATCTTACCTAAGCATCATACTGTGGTAAGAAAATAACGAATCAATTGGATCAAACCAGGAAATTGACAATTGGTGGACATGTAGCACATCACACTCTCCATCTTGTTACAGACCATTTTGACACGGGTTTCATGGCATGAGAGAGAAGATATCAAAAGAAAAGATAGGCAGAATTGGGGATCAGCCCAAAGGATGTTTTTTTCTGAGAGTTCAGAATTGGAAAAACTTTAGAGAGGTGATGATGGCCATACCCCTGAAGACGTGAACTGTACTCGAAGATCTGCCATCTCTTTGTGGAGGTGTTTTGTTCCAGTAGTGCATCTCTGAAATTTCCTTCCACTAGTTTTGTTCATAATGTTATTTTCAAACTAAGCTGTATGTTTTCATAACTATGATACAATCAAACTAAATGAGTCATTTGTCGAGAAATATCAAAATTTATCAATGATACAAATGTTCTGAAAAAGTTTTAATTGTTTAGATCAATGACTTGGTGAAATTCTCCACAGCATGTATAGTATTGCTTTCTGCTATGCAAGTGAGGGGAATGGCAAGACAACCAGCAGAAGAATTCCACTGACACTGTCAATGAAGTGTGGTTGAGTTTCAACAAACTCAAGTGACTTGGATGCAAAGCCATTAATGGCACTAAAATGTGCTAAACAGATGTTATTTATTAAAGGTACATGTATGTGTATAGGACATGTTTTAATTAAAATATGAAACCATTTTTTGTTTTCCCTTCCAATAAGAATGGACATGAGGATCATTCAAGTAGTAGTAATCTAATTCTTACATTAATTGTTTTATATTTCAGACAAACCAAGCCTGGAATGTTCTGCACAAGAGAAGTGTGATAATGGAAGATGGTTCCATTTGCAGTGCAACAAATATGCCAAGAATTTCCAAGTTGACTTGAATTGGTGGTGTAGCAACAAATGCGTTAAGTATATACGTTTTTGCTACGGTGTAAACCTTTTGGAGGAATAACCCGAAGGTGAGCAGATGGAGTGGGTAGGGTGGAATGGCCAGGAACAATACATCAGCAAAAGGTGGTACCATTGTCAATGTGTTGGACTAAGGAAAATCCATGTGAGTGTTACTTAACTTTTATCCAGGATAAAAATGCAATATTCACACAGTTATAAAATAGAAATGAAATACATAAACTATCATGGTCATTCGATAGGTTTTAATTGTTATGTTCTAAATAGCATAATCAATTATATTTATTTCAATTTCCTGACATTTGTTATTTTTATTTTTGATTCAGCCAATCGTTGAACATTACATACATACGCACTGACCAATCACAATGAATGGAATGCTTACAAGGCTTCTCTGATAATCCTCTTTTAGGTACCAGCTTTGGGCAACTATAAGGAGCTCGTGCATCGCATACCACATAAATGACATAGGTGATAATTAGAATGCCAAGACCTCATTGCGCCTATTTTAAAAGAACCCGATATGGTTTCTAATTGAAAATGTACAGAATTTCACTTTAATAGATGAGGAGGATGGTGATTTTTTTTCTTTGATTCTTTAATAACATTTTGACTTGTTTTTTTGCCATTAGAAACATCATGGTTTAGCTTGCTGAGGTGCAGACAACAACATATGAGGAGCACACTTACAACTATTGATGGAGTAACAGAATACGCTTTAGCATGGTATGGACTTTTGCTGCTGCTACATCAAAATGCCCAAAGGGAAAATGGCAGTCAATTCATTGCCATTATGCCAAATCTGAATCATACTATTTTAGAACACCAAACATTACAAATATCTTGTACTAGCACACTGTATAACAGTAAGTTGGTGCTGATAATCACGGTACCATACTTGTAAAATTGTCTCAAGTGTTTTTGGTTTTGTTTTGTTTTTTTGAGGGGATGGCAAAATGTTCACTGGCAGAGATGGTATCCTTGAAAAGAGTGTCATATGTGTCATTATAAATCGGTTACAACCCAACCGCCAGATGAACGATGTAACTCCCAACTCTGGCTGAACAAGGTAAATTACAATATTGGGATGATGGTATCAAAGTCTGAGATATAACATTTAGAAAATGATGGGTGCATACTGCTTTGAAAGCTATGCACACTGTGAACTGTGTTTTTTTTAAAATTAAGTTTGAGTAAGGTTATAAATTTTGTTTGGTAAGACAATTTTTAGAGTGTATGCACTACTTGTCATACCTTATTCAATGTAAATATTTTAGGTATTCGAGGGTGGCACCCAGAGAGATTAAAAATGGACATATTTTAATACAACCACATTGCCAACCTTTCTGGAGGAAAAAGGAAGAAACCTTCCACTACATGAAGTCAATGAAAATGAAGTTTGACTATTGAAAGGTGAGCTCAAGATCTATTCTTGAAAAAGTTTTGTTACTTATTTGGCCTACATGTCAGTAAATTCTTTAACAATTCAATGTTAAATGGAAAGCAATTAAAATTAGGCCTACCAGGAATTGAGGTATATGTAAAACAGAACCTAGAAAAGTAGATTACTTTTAAGCATTAGTAGGGCATGCCTTTGTGAAGCTCATTCATATTGATTGTAGAAACCAATATGACCTGTTTTTACAGTAAAGTATGGTTTGCAACTGTTTTCACTTAACATTTGGTGTCAATTGAAGCATTTCTGGGGAAATTCTTTCAAATAAAGGGGGTTCAATAGACAAACATTACCCTAGTTCAACAACTTTGTAAAGGACTTTAAATCTGTCAAATCTTATTCACTCTTTCCTTTGAATATTCTTTAAAACATGTGTTTTCCACAAGATGTCTCTTCAATATTTAAGCAGTAAAATAACAGATATAGATTAATGGTTAATCAGGGCAATTTAAATCTTTATAGACTTTTCCTCATTTATTTAAACTTTTAGGCTTCTTTTTGCGCTGTTTTAGACCCACCATTTCCAAGATTGTTTTAGTATCAAAGAAACAGGTGCCTAAAGTGTCCTGTTGATTAGTGTTTTGCAGTCATCAAGGGGGAGTCGGCAATCATCTAGCAAACATAATTTTGAGATGAGATAATGATAGGAAAAATACAAATGTATGCAGCCATGATATCATAACTATTTAAGATTACCTCATAAATGGTTTGCTTGTGAATACAACAAATACTGTACTATGCAAATAATATAACACTGGTACATCTGACAACATTTTATTACAGCGTGAAGGGCCAGTTGTCCACTCCTACATGAAACTGATCAACTAGAATTTTGCGGATCTCGGCTTTCGTACTTGCTATATTCAAAGAATATAAGCCGCCCAGCCTATTTTAACTTGCCTCCCTCAAATGACCTTTGACCTTGGCATATGACCTTTGACCTCATCAACATATGAGGGATCCCAATTTGCACCTATGACAGAAGATTGGTTCCAATTTAACTTCAAATTTTAATTGAGGTCAATTATAAAACACTTAACATTTTAGTGACACACACAAATCCACAAGCGCAACAGATTGCTAAGTGGTCCTGCCACCTATAGCTGGTGGCCCACAAAAAGACAACCATAAATGTTTACTGCATGAAAACAAAAAATCCAATTCATCTCTAACTTTGGAATTAGGAATTCTAGGTGATTGTCTTTAGTTCTAGATGATTATTTTTAATTACTACTCACAAATATATATGTCGAAATCTCTGAGTCAGCCTTTAAAAGAAACTTGAATGACAGGACTTCTCACATGTACAGATGAAGAACAACAGAGCACATGTTCTGCTTGATCAAAATCACAAAGACAGGGCAGTTGTAAATAAAGCCTTTATGATCAAATGTGCAAATTTGAGAAAGAGAGAGCAAGTGTTGGAAAAAAAAATAACCCCAAATTGGCAAATCAGTCTGAAAATGTATACAAGGAGGTGGTCGAGACCAACGATGTGTTTTGTGGAAAACACCTAGTCTTAAATCTTCTTTTGTGAGACATGGGAAAAGGAACATTTCAGAGTTTAGGATTAGTTTAGGATTAGAATACATCTGCAACATGGATTTGGGCATCAGGTTCAATGACAAACCAGACAGACATTATATTATTAAACATTATATAATATTTTTTTTTTTGGGGGGGGAAAACATGGCTAGAGTACAGATCAAAGCATGATTAATGAAATCATAAAAAGTACATGTGTAAATAACATTTAATGGGTATTGTTGTGAAGCTGTGAAAACCATTAAGCGGCTCCATTCTTCCATGTTATTCTGGTGAATAAATTTGTTATATTCAAATCTGCTCTGAGTGTCCAAAATTAGAATGAGAGTCAGTGCAACCATGTTGATCCCTTTGCGCTAGTTTCACCTCTTGTTTTCTTTCACTCATCATCCTGCTTTCCTTAGTTTTTATCCCTTCTGTTCATTTTCCCCTCTACAGAAATGTCTCAACCTGCTAGAAAAAGACAGTCACCATCAGTCCAATCATAGTCCATCTAGAAGAACCCTTGTTCCTCCCTGTGTCCATCCCCCCCACCCCCGTGACCAAGCCACCGACATGCTCGGTGGCTAGGTCAGTGGGAGAACGAGGGTCCTTCTAGATGGACTATCCAATCATGGAAGCAACTCAAATCAATGTCAAGTCGAAATTAGCCATTAATGTATCACTACCAACCAATCCAGGAAGAAAATCAAGATGAATAGTGGTCTCAATTATCTATGATGGGTGGCCGAGACTTGCAGCATGGGTACGTATTTCAAATCTGCCACCACCATGCCCCCATCCAGTTGGAAGTATACCCGAAATAGAGTCAGCCGCTGTCAAGACATTTCTACAAAGTAATTTTTGAAAGGTAGGCAGTGTCTAACTGTAGTCTTGATTGTGCGCTGACTGTCATGCCATGGCAATGGCTTATGAACCGAGAAACACTAAACATAATACTTTGAGTTACTCAGATTACTTTAAAAATGTATTTGTTATAAAGGAAGAGACAAGTTAGCAGCATAGAGCTAGATGATCATATCATTAAATTTCAGTACCGTTGCATTTTGCAACCCATAACTCTAATAACCCTAACCCTAACTGCCTTTTGGTTTTTAGCCTATCTCCAGAGAAGAAGGGAAGGGGTAAAGGGATAGAAACTAAAGAAACTGGGACATCCGTGGCGGGATTCGAACCCGGGGCCTCCGGCCCACCATTCCATATGACCAGGCATGGCAAGCTTAAAACACATTGTGGTTTTGTTCTTGTTTACATTACAAGTATTTTTTTATAGATTATATCTAGGAGTTGTCTTTGTGTAGTAGCTGTTTAGTTTGTCATGTCTTCCTCCACAAATGACAAGATGATTTCCAAAAGGGCCTTAATCCACTTTTCATAGTTCTGAGAAAACCACCATTTTTTTCAAATAATCCCATTGCTCTTTATCATTCGTATACTTTTGTTGTCAATGAAAGATCCAACATGTAGAAGCCAAAAAATCACATTTGTTTTACTGATTTTTACACGGTTTCTATGTACAAAGTGAATTAAAAAAAAATTGTGCATGAAAAACACAAAATTTGACCCTGACATGTTTACTCAACTGTGACGCGGTTGATGTTTCCATGATCTGCATATTTCCTACTTTCTATGCTGAAAAAATGAAGGAATTTGGTGAAGAAATGAGGTATATATGAAAGACTTTCTGGCTGATCCATTTGTACTCCATTCCAATGGGATTTACACAGTTAAGCTGGTTTTCAGTTCCATTATTTTGTCTGAATGTGGTGACAAATCTTTCTGGATCAGCTTACACATTTTATGTATTTCATTAATCAAAGGGCAAAGAGAGGACCTGTACTACACGACTATGTAAAAAAATAGAGAAGCTAGGCTGAAGACCCTCAGAGACAGAACTGAAGGATTGAAGAAATCAATCAGAACTCTCTATGCATGGATACATATCAAGTGTTTTATATACTTGGGAGGATGAGTGCAGTAATGTTTATTATGGCGGATGCAAAGAGGGGTTAAATCAATTTGAGTTGTGCATTCCAGATTACATCTGCCAAAATACAAGGCTAACAAAGAAAGATGTTCTCAAACCCACAGCACCATGGGTGCAGGTGTTCCCAACAAAATCACTGCACATGTCCACAGTAATACCACCTGCACCTGCAGAAACTGTTTTGAATGACAGCTTCATAAACCAAGAACATGGAGTTGCAGCCGAGATGATGGACATGATGGATGGGGAGCTTGTCCAGCAAATACATGTAGCTTTGGAACCACAAAGTGAACACACAGTCAACCTCACACATTCTTACATACCACAGCAAGACATGACAGTGTGCACAGCACCAACAACCACTTGCACCAACACAACACAATATTTCCTTTGCACCATCAACACACCTTCAAGAACCAAATACCTGCAACATCTCAACACCTACAAGTAGCTGCAACATATCTGCATCTACCCCTTGCACTGTCACAACACCAAGCACTTGCACCAATACAACATGTACTGTATTTCTCATCATAAAACCATCAAGCACTCACAACTTCACAACATACTGCATCAACAGCATCATCACTCCAACAACAATCCCTTATATACAAGTACAACCACCATTTGCACCAACTCGAAATCAGCTTATACAAGAACTTCAACCAACATGGCAGCAACCTCCTCCAGCCACAACCAATTAATGACAAATCAACATGCACTCACACAACCAACACAAACATTTTCACCACATCTCCAACAGGGACTTGCACCAAACAAAACAAACCACTGCACAAACACCACATCCAAATGAACCGACAGATCTGCAACAACAGGCACAGCAGCAAGCACCACCCAAGGCTCCAGCAAACTCCGAAGACAGCATTGCAAGCAATGAAGATGACAGCGATGAAGATGACAAAATCTTCACAGCTTAAAAAAATCTTAAAAGAGTAGAGTGTGAGGTAATCATTAAATGGAAGGACTGTCCAACCTCTGAAAACACTTGGGAACCAGAGGAAAATATCATAGATCCAATGCTTATTGCCAATTTTAAACAAAAGGGAAAGAAAAAGTGTACATTCAAGGGGCATTTCAAGATTCATAGCCTCACTTCCCAAATTACCTATTAAAGATTTTGATATCACTTGAACGGTTATTTAGTGTGTGTGCACCCAGTTTTTAGACCTTTTGGTCTGTAAACAAATTACAATACAGTGGGAATAACCGTAACCCATTTGAGGCATCAATTTAATTTAAGTGGCTATAGACTGGATGGTTGGGTCAAAACTATGAAGATCTAGAAACCACTGTTTTTTGTAATGGGGAGAGTGCACAAATTCAGTGGGTTAAATGGCGACTGCCGCACAGTTGAATGTGCCAACAAAAGCGTAAGCCAATCTGCTATCAAGTGTGCGGACAAGTTTGTGTATTCCTATGTAAAATTCAACTGTAAGCATGGCGGCAAGCATAGGAGTAGGTCCAAAGGCGACTGACCAATTCAAATAAATCATAGCCAGCATGGAGCACTTGGTACACACGTAGCAACATGGTAAAGTATGGGCATATTTACAGATCTGTAAATGAGATTGCAAGCACATACGCTGTACCTTATACTTAATGCGTATGTACGAGCAGGTATCTAATGCGCTGGCCATGATTCTTCTGCAGAAACCGTAGTTCGTCCTTATTGAATTGATGGATCATTGCAGTTGTGAGAATTTTCTATTTTGTCATATCAGTGCGAATGATTGCCCTGTCGGATGCCTGTGTTGTGTTGGACTTGCTAACAATTTCCCATTTTTGTGAAGTTAGCCTTGTGTTTAAGTCCCCTACAAGTTAGAAAAGCCTAAGTCTCTTACTGTGTTGTACTTTGAGTGGTTGAAGGATTTCAAGGTAGAGAGCCTCGCAGACAGTATGAGATGGAAAGCCTTTCTTTTTAAAGGCACTATCAGTGAATTACTATCGGAAAAATCGAAAAAATCATCAAAAATCATTTTTTTGAATGTTTGCAGAAGGATAGGATCCTAACATACCCCTACACCCCCCCCCGCCCCCCCTCAGCGGCAAGACCAAAAGCAAATAAGAACAAAATCGGGAATTTTAGTCATTACTGTTGAACGGACACTTATTACTACATCAATTGTATGGAGATTCATCTTTTGAACACTGCTCTTTCTTTTCTCTCAATTTTTCAGTTGGGAAAAAAATAACTTACAAGAATTCTACATAGTTATCTTCACTTTTAAGCTATTTCTGACAAATTTCAATATATTTTGACTATCTTGGGTAATTTCCCTCTCCCCGGGGGAGAGTTCATAGTCGCCATAATCTCCGTACACTTACCATTCAAGCCTGTCTTATGCCTCCACGTTTCATTTTCTACGCTCGATTTAGCAATATACCTACGATACCCACTGGAAGTTTGACGACCCCTGAGTGCGCACGTGCAAGGGGCAATGATCTAGCAACACTGAGTCTGGATCTTTTTGGTATGCTCTTTCCCCGGGTTGACTCCATGGGCGGGAGAGCGAAACACCGTGAGCGGCCCGAAACAGGGGGGAGCGTCAGGCTTGAATGGTAAGTATACGGAGATTATGGTGGAATATGACTCTACCCCCGGGGGAGAGGGGAATCACATAGCTCTCCTAGTCGTTCCCATTCAAGCCTGTGACTTATGCCACAGATTGCAAACTGGTAGAGTCAACCCGGATATCAGAGTGCTAGGGGCAATAAGGCAAGCGGAGCTATGGTGATATTGATCTACGGGAGAAGGTTGAACAAAAAAATATGAACAGATGCACTGATCGACTTCAGTGGGTAAAGTGTACTGGGAGCTGTGGCAAAATGGAAGATGTGGACGCTGCTGTGTGACGAGGAAGCTGATGACAGGATCCTAGCTGCCGTCGAACGGCTGCGTACTAGGACATTATCGGAGATAAAACTTGTTGGAATGGAGAGAACAAGCCCATCTATGGCGTCCATGATATATTATAGAAGCCCCCCGGTAGGGGCCCAAGCAGACGCCTGAGATCTTACGTCGTGAGTCCTATGTGCGTCCCCGCCAGACGAGTCTACGTACTAGCTAGCTCCTTTTATGACTGTCACGATCCATCTGGACTAATGTAGTATTGGAGGCCGGGTCATGTAAACTTGCTTCGAGTTTTGTGAGGAAGAAGCGGGTTGTGAGTCTTGCTGAGGTAAAACTTCAAGGCTCTAACTGGACACAAGGGTCCTTCATCGCGGGAACCTGAAGCTTGTCGGAGATCTGGGAGGATGATCGGCTGTGGAGTGAAGCTGAGAGATTGATTCTTGGCCAGGTAACCTGATCGGGGAAGAAGGCGAGCGGCGTTCCCTGTGAAGGTGAGGTGATTCTCTGCTGTAGACAGAGCATGGATATCCGATACTATCCTGCCTGATGCTGCGGCGACAAGGAAGAGTGTCTTCTTGAAGAGTGTCTTCATAAGGAGGACTGAGATGCTGGAGGACCGTTGGTAGGTCCCATGCTGGTACTAGAGAGCGTTCAGGCGGCCGTCGATGTAGCATTCCATTGTGAGGTCATGACGCGATGACGAGTTAGGAACGTGAGCCGCCGCCAAACCCCAGGGATGTAACAATAAGGATATAAACTCCTATGACGTGCGGCAACTCCTGACTGTGCGGGGGTTGGCTCCATCTTCGCAAACACCTGCCATCAGGAAGTCCGGCACCTCCTTAAAGTTGCTACACAGTGGGTCCACTTGTGATCCCTGCACCAGTTCTGGTACTTGACCAGTCTAGAATTATAAGTCTTCCTTGTTGAGGTCGCTTGCCTCTCCCGCCAGACGGGGAGCTTGGAGCGAAGGCCTGCTGCTCTGTAGGACTTGGACGAAATTGGCATGAGTCAGTCAAAAATTTTGGGAAGAGGCCAACGGGTTGGCGTACAACAGCGACAGGAGTCTTGGAAACCAAGGTTGCCGAGGCCAATTCGGGCCACACCAAAATCATGCGGCAGTTGCTTGTCCTGGTGAACTTGAGAACTCGGGGAACTAGGGCGATCGGAGGGAAGGCGTATACTGCAACTCCGGCCAACTCCATTGTCATGGCGTCATGGTGAGGGCGCCGGGGGGTCCCTGGCACACGAACAGTCAGAATCGGGAGTGGGAGTGAGGAGATTTGCGAACATGTCCACGTGGGGGTGTTCCAGCCTGTTGATAACGACTAGCTATCTTGGGGTTGAGGTGCCACTCCACCGCCGATCCCCGGACCTCGATGGTCCTGACTTCCCGGATGTCTCCTAGATAGCGGATCTGCCAGGGTGTTGGTCTTCCCCGGGAAGAGAACGGCTGTCAGGGTGATCCGATTACGGAGACACCACTAGAAGATTGAATGTCTGTAGGCACAGGGTGCGACTCCTGGTTCCTCCCAGCTTGTTTATGTGGGAGACGACCCGACATGTTGTCGCACTCGACTAGGACGTGACTTCCTTTGACTAGATGGCGGAGTCTTAGTCGTCTCAAGCGCCGAATGGCTGCCCACAGCTCCAACGTGTTGATTTGGTTGCTTGGCCAAGCAGCATCTTGTCAAGTCCATGAGAGGCGAAGGTCTCCTACGTGGCCGCCCCAGCCGCGCTTTTGACGCAGTCGTCGTGGAGTGAAAGCTGAGGGTTTGATTATGAATGGTTCTCCCGGGCGGAGATTAGGGCTGTGACCACCCACGCTATCGCGCTGCTGATGTGCGGGGTGGTTCGGAATGCTCTTGGACATCCGGGTCTCGGGGTGAATATTGAATCGCGATAGAAGGTGCAGCTGATTACTCGCATGGGAGTCTGCAGTCCGTTACCACCGTTGTCATGCTGGCTATGAGACCCAGTAGTCGTAGGCCCACAGAGATGCCGGGGTTGCTTGGCTGAGGTTCCATGAGGATCCCGGCGACTGCGTCGTCACTAGGGAAGTCACGTCCTAGCCAGTGCGAACAACAGGTCGGTTGTCTCCCACATAAACAAGCAGGGAGGAACAGGAGTCGCACCCTGTGCCTACAGACAGAGTCAAGCTTCTGGAGTGTGTCTCCATCATCGGATCACCCTGACTGCCGTTCACCTTCCCGGGGAGACAACACCTGCAGATGCCCTAGCGAGGAAGGACATCCGGGAAGTCGGGGGACCAGCGAGAGTCCGGGGATCGTCTGGTGGAGGCACCTCAACCCCAAGATTTTTAAAACAGGCGGGAACACCCCCACGTGGACCTGTTCGCAAATCGCCTCAACTCCCAGCTCCTGATATACTCTTCGTGGGCCCAGGGACCCAGGACGCCCATGACAATGGAGTGGGACGGAGGCGGCAGATATACGCCTTCTCCGATCGCCACTATTTCACCGGACTTCTCAAGTTCATCAGGACAAGGCACAAAAACTGCCGCATGATTTTCTGTGTGCACGGACTTGGCCTCGACAACCGTGGTTCCAAGAATCCTGTCGCTGCTGTACGCCAATCCGTTGACTCTTCCAATGAGGAAGGACTGATCAAGACTCCGGGGGGGGGGGGGTATCTTCCGATGGAGACTCTGAATGTGGCGACAACTGACTGCTGCCAATTTCGTCCGTACTACAGCGCAGCAGCTTGGCTCAAGCTGCCCATCTGCTGGGAGAGGCAGGGCAAGGAGCCTACAACAGGAAGGACTTATAATTTCGTGACTGGTCAAGTACCGGAACTGGTGCAGGGATCACCAATTGGACCCTCTGCGAGCAACTTCAAGGGACTCCAGGTGGCGGACTTTCTGATGCAGGGTGTTCGAAGAGGGAGCCAACCCACGCACAATCAGGAGTTGCCCGCCGGCAGTAGGAGCCATCCATCTGGGGTTTGGTGGAGGCATCACCGTGTCTAACTCGCCAGCACTTCATGATCTCATCAAGGGAATGCTAAATCGACGGCCGCCCGAACGCCCTCTAGTACCAGCATGGGACCTACCAACGGTCCTCCAGCATCTCAACCGTCCTCCTTATGAGCCTCTCACCAGCATCCTTGGCGGGACACCACCAGAAGACTTTTCCTTGTCGCCGCAGCAACAGGCAGGAGAGGAGTATCGGATATCCATGCTCTGTCTACAGCGCGCATCACCTCACCTTCTCAGGGAACGCCGCTCGCCTTCTTCCCCGATCTAGGTTAGCAGGCCCAAGTGAATCAATTCGCCTAGTTTCAATCCACAGCCGCTCAGTCCTCCCAGATCTGTCCGACAAGCTTCAGGTTCCAGCGATTGAAGGACCCTGGTGTCCAGTTAGAGCCTTGAAGTTTACCCTCAGCAAGACTCAGCCTACAGGAGGACTCATGACAACGCTCTTCCTCCACAACTAAGAAGTGTTTCGCCCCGGCCTCCAAGCAAAAAAAAACATGAGCCGATGGATCGTGGCAGTCATAAGGAGAGCCTAGCTAGTTCGGAGACTGTCTGGTGGGGACGCACGTAGGAGCTCATGACGTAAGATCTCAGGCGCTTGCTTGGGCCTCCTTACATGGGAAGCTCTATACAAAGGATATCATGGACGCCATGGGATGGGCTTGTTCTTCTACATTCCAAACAAGTTATCTCGAGATGTCCTAGGGACGTGCAGCGGTCGATTGCAGATTAGGATCATGTATCAGCTTACTCGTCATCATCACAGCAGGCTTCCACATCTTCCAGGCGCCAGGAGCTCCCCGTAGCACTTTACCCACTGCAGTCGGAAGTGCATCTGTTCTATTATTGTTTTTTCAACCTTTCTCCGGCGAGATACATTCACATAGCTCCGTTTGCCTTATGGCCCGGAGCAGCCTCTGATATCCGGGTGACTTAACAGTTGTAATATGTGGCATAAGTCCAGAATGGGAACATACTAGGAGATGTAGGTGATCCCCTCTTCCCCGGGGGAGAGTAATATCACAATAATCTCCGTATACTTAACATTAAAGCCTGACGCTCCCCCCTGTTTCTGCCGCTGCGCCGCCGCGCCGCCCAGACGGGGTCACGGGTTTTGCTCTCCCGCCCGTGGAATCAACGCCAGTGTCAAGAGGGCATACCAAAAATGATCCAGAAGTCAGTGTGGCTCGACATTGCCCTGCACGTGCGAACTCAGGGGTCGTCAAACTTTCCAGTGGTATAATATCGTAGGTATATTGCTAATGGAGCATAAATGAAACAGGCATAAGTCAGGCTTGGATTGGTTTTATACGGAGATTATGGTGATATGACTCTCCCCCGATTTGGCAGGTCAGACATCCATTCATCAGGTGGGCTAAGGTGAGGAGGGATGCGTTCGCTAGCCGCATACCATCCTGGCCAGGTCTCGGCCTCTCAATTCGGTGTCCCTCTTCTGGTTTCCAAGGTGCGACCCAGTGAGGATGTGTCCGTACGGATGGGTTACTTGACCCGCCCTCCACCCCCGCTGGGAGGGGGTCGATCTGGATTGGCCCATGTCCCTGTGTCGTACAGCATGTGGGCCATGCTTCTTCTGGCACTGGTGCCGGGCAGAAGTACTTCTTCTCGACATCTGGTGGTGCCTTGTAAGGTGCGTCATCCACTGTTGCGCCGGGCCCGGCTGTTCTAGACGTGAGCGTGTCGCCGAACCTCCTGAAGTGAGACAGGAGCGGGACGTACGGCCGTCGCTTCTCTGGCTTGTTACCCCTGTAGCCGGATTCTCCCAGTTCGTCACCTCTGGTGAGCATTCAAGCCACTGGCTCGGGATGCCCCTTTCCCTCGCATTAATGCGGTAAGGAAAGGAGCCACCACTGCAGGGCTCAGTAATCGGAGCGTTTTCTGGGCGGAAGGCGTCGTATGATCCTATGCTCCTCTGGTACACGGTGAAGGTCCCTAGCTTCGTATCTTCTCGAGGTGGTGGATCCTCGCTACCTCCGACTCCGGCCGGCTCATGGCCTCTGTTCCCCTTGAGGTTCCTCCTGGCTTGATCGGCTAAGGTATGGCGGTCCGAGGAGGAAGACGTGCGTGAGTACGACGGCTTGAACGCTCCGAGTCATGTCCTGATGTCGGCCATGACACCCAACTTCGGCAAGCCGGTGGTTCACCGTTCCCTGCTGGACCCAGAGTCGTCCCTGCGGACGGCGCTGGCCGTGGTGGACTCTTTACTGCGTCCCGCTGGCTGTCCGTTGGGTCGGCGCTGTCCTGAAGATCACGGCTTGGTCTCGGTCGGCCCGGCGGTCGCGGTGGTAACTATCTTTGCGGCTACGGCTCAATGAGCTGCTCCTCCGAGATCCCGGGCGGGAGCTGCTGTTACCACGGCTCCAAAATGGCTATGCGGTGATCTACCTGGTGATCGTGGCTTTCGGTAAATCCCGGCGGGCGGTCCCGCTCCCGCGAACGGCTCTTGCGGGATCCCGCGGTGGGTCGCCGGCTGCCGAATGGGGGGCTCTTACGGTGATCCCGGCGGCGGCCACAGCTTCCGGAACTGTCTGCGGTGATCCTGGCGGCGGTCACGCTCCCGGAACGGCTCTTGCGGTGATCCCGACGGGGGTCACAGCTCC
>JAMKCH010019478.1:0-56516 GCA_023653785.1 Ophioderma brevispina
TCATTGAAATACTCTGTTATGAAAAAAAGTCTCAAAATGCAACCTCCTAATTTGGGAAAAATTGGATCTCGAGGATGCTGGAAAATTGCACTAAGCGTATTTATTCAGCGACGTGTTCAGAGATTGGCTGGTCACTCAAGGATTTATTCCCGAGGTATCAGTCCGGCACGTAAAAAACATCTAAAAAAAAAAATTAAAATCCCCGACTGAAATTTTATTCAGTCGGGGTTTTTTGTGTATCAGGTTAAATTCCTAATGTTCAGCTTCAATTTCATCACATAATCTGGACGATTATTTTCATGTCCATTATCAGCAGCAGCAGCCATAGCCTCTTCAAAAATCTGTGGCACCCCATTCTTTGCCTAGTCTCACTATATTTTCATAACCCTTAATGGCAAGCATTAGCCATAGCAGGATAAAAATCTTGTTGCTCCCCATCTTTACAGAGTCTCACATATTTTCATGACATTATAACAGGTTCTCATAGATTCTTCAAAATATGTGGCACCCCATTCTTTGCATAGTCTCCCTATATTTTCATGCCCATAGCAGCTCTATCATAGCTTCTAAAATATGTGGCACCCCATTCTTACAGAGTCTCACTTTATTTTCATGACCCATACTGGCAGCCTCTATCATAGACCGATCAAAATCTGTGGCACCCCATTCTTTACAGAGTTTCACTATCTTTTCATGACCCAAATGGCAGGCCCATATAATAGACCGATCAAAATCTGTGGCAACCCCATTCTTTGCAAAAGTCTCACTCTTGTTTTCCATGTCCATTTTTCAGCAGCTTCTTCCATAGCCCAATCAAAATCTGTGGCACCCCATTCTTTGCAAAGTATCATATATTTCATGACCCATCACAAGGCAGCTTTAGATATTCTATTTCAAGTTGTTTCTCGATCAAATAGCCATTTTAGTCCTGTGAAAGATTCATTATTTATGCAAGCTTCAACAAAATTTTTTGTCCTTTCCATCTACATCTAGGGTTTTGCGAGGAGGCAATGATTGAAAAGTCATAAGATGTTTCTCGTTGATTATTTTGTAAAACTGCAATTACCAGCTTGAGTTGCAAATCATTTTTTATTTATATATTACATAATATATATTTTTTTAACAATTTTTTATAAGAATGTTCAGATGCACGCTTTACTAAAAATAAAATTTATAAATCAAGTTTTTTGATAAGAATGTTACAGATGCACGCTGTTGATTAATTTTATTTTTATAAATCAATTTTTGAAATTAAGAATGCACACGTGACGCTGTTTGATTAAATTGATGGATTTGCACAGGGATTGCTGGATGTATGATTGATGTCGGACTGTAGAGGGATTCTAGTGGTTTTACGTGGATGGTGATTGTGATGATGGGATTACAGGGGTTTCTGTGGGGGGTATGTGTGGTAGGAGGGGATGTAGGGATGTAGGGGGATTGCGGTGGGTGTGGTAAAAGTACAGAAATCAAAGTGGAGCCAGAATGACTCATTTATACCTACTACGGACAGTAATGACTAAATACCGATTATTAGGTGCTTATACACTAATCATTTGCAGGGTATGTTGTTAGGATACCTATACGTGTTCCAAAAAATGCCAAAAGGATTTTTTGAGGATTTGTTTTAATTTGATTTAGCAAATCACTGATAGGTGCCTTTAACCGGCAAAATGTTAATTGATGAAGTTTAAAACGCATTTCTTACATCTATACGAAAAAAGGAAAGACTTGTCCTCGGGCAAAACAACATCAGACCACACATCGCAAGATAAATTGACCTTTGGTGCATTGTTATCAGACGGTAATTCTGTATATTTAAAATTGGTCTACTTTTGAGGTTCCAAAAATGTGTGGGCAAAAGAGATAAGTGTAGTACGTATTTGAGGTAGGTACTGCCTTTTGCATTTTGAGTGAAATTGAACTTCTGTCGACGGTTTTTGGTTTAAGGGAGCATTTTAATTTGTATTTGTTGCTATTAAAATTGAATATGTTTTTGTTGAATCTTTTCAGCGCCGAAATGCCCCCCCCCCTTGGTTGTGTTTTGGTGAGGAAAAAGGTGTATTTTTTTTGGATGAATTCTAGGCAAGTTATTTCAGAATGAATACATCTAGAGAGCTTCAATGTGGAATATCCCATGTTCTTAAGGGGGTATCATATTGAGGAAATGTGTATGAGCTGTGCTTGGAGAGAGTTGGTGAATACATGTAAAAATATTGAAAATCTGAAGGCATCTTGGATGATTTATAATAACAGAGAACATGTTAGATGTATTACTGATATGTAAGTTGTTATTTTACCGGACCCAATTTTTACATTTTTTGCGATATGGTTTCAACTTGCATTGTGGACTGAATAATGTTGGCAGAATCAAGGAATCAAATCCAATATCCCATAATACATTTGTCACGTTATCCGAAATAATGTTTGGTAAATAAGTAAATAACTACAATCTGTTCATGCAGTCTTTAATACCTCATCAATTGTGTTATGGGATATGGTTACATTTATTAAATGTCTATCTCATACTATTTTTGTGGCCGCTAAATGGTATGTGAAACAATCGATATCACATGCAATATCCCACAATACATTGTGTCAAATTCTCCCAAATAACGCTGGTCTGGTATAGCAGATATAACAGATGTGATGTCAGACCTCATCGAGTCCCATTTGTGTTTGTAGGATTGTGTGGGTGCATCTCATAATCCATTGTCCTTGGCCCCTTGCTCCAGGGGCTTCCCGGATGGCCGACTGGCCTATTGTCCTATGTAATTGACAATTTACTGTGCTAACTACATAAATAAAATTTAAATAATTTTGCTTTTGTTTGTGGACAGAGTTAGTTATACTCCCAAAAATGTTGTAAATGATTAGAAATCCAGCCCAATCTGATATCTTAAACATGACATGCTGTCAAATCTATTTTACTTTTGTAGGGTACTGTGGAAGATTTGTGTACATGTAGATTGGAAATGGGGGGGGGGCTGTAATCATTACAAATAGAAATATCAGAGGAAGTGTCGAAAAATGCGAGTGAGGGGGTGAGCGGGGGGGGGGGGGGCATTCACTTTTTCTGGTAGGGATATGTGGTGGCCCGACTTCCAAACCTTATGGCTTGGGACTGATTTTGGCTTTTAAATTAATGCCTTAGGAACATTGGCTTTTTGAGGGATTTGCAGGCTTTCGAACTCACATTTGGCTCAAATGAACTCTCTCAGAAGGCACTCAAATTTGCTAAAATGAATCTCTGAGGCAAACTATCTCCCAGAAGTGGACCCCAAGAACTAAATTATGCCTCAACTGGAAAAATTAGTACGCAGTGATGGAGAGGTTTGAAATTGGGTTGTTAGAAAGGAGAACCCAGGGTTCAGTTGAAAAGGAACCATGGGGTAGCTGCAGGAAGTGGACCCTGATGGGGTATTGGAAAGGGAAATGTGGAGAATGATAAATACGGTTGTCTGGGAAGGACCCTGGTTTGGTGGGAATTGGCCATAAACTGCAGATGGATCAGTGAACTTTCAGGTATTTTGTTTCAGGTGTGGAGGTATGTGGAAAATCCCGTGCCCTGGGTTTAGATGAGAAGAATCTTAGTTTGGGAAGGATGCTCTCTGGCAGTGTGGAAGGGGTTCTGAGACTTGGATCTTGGTTAGTTGGAAAAAGACGCTGTGCAAATTAGGACCTTGGCAGGGGGTAGGACACGACCTGCTTCATTTGGGCATTGGGGATTTCCAACGGTAATTTGTGGAAATGCTATGTGTATTTACTATGGCAATTTCTGTCTCAGTTGCATTGAAAAATCTCCTCTTAAACCTTAGTTCAATACATCTTAGCAATATCATGATAGTTTTGGAATAAATTATTGACTTCAAAATCTGTCGGGGTTAGTGGATTAACCCATGCTAAGTAGTGTAATTTCCAATAACGATCATTTAGATTTAAATATTCGTGACCAGGCCTAGCCTCTGGTCAAGTCTGTGTGTAACCGTTCGATATGAATAAGAGCGCCCTCCTTCCGTTAAGTCTTTGAAAAAGACTGGCACTTGGGTTACGCCAGGTTGTTGCTGTTAGGTTGGCAGGTCCTACCCCCATGGACTCTGGGGAGGTTATTAAAGTGGACACTGTTATAGTGGTAAAGGGGGCTCTGGGGTAGTTAGACAGGGGCCCTAGGTAGGTGACAAAGTTAACTAATACTACAGGTCACGTCTGATAAGGTTCCGTACGGAACCTAACAACCCTAACCTTGGTACCCCATCGCAAATCGCGAAAGCCGAGAACCGCGCAATTCTAGTTCTCAAAATGATGCTTATTTGCCACCGTGTGTGGCTTACATGCTTAGCTATGCGTGAACACTCTTACAAACAACTGCAACATTAACACACAGTAATAAACCAAGATCTATTTTGTATGTAGTTTAATAACCCCATTCACATATATTCTAAAATTGACAATGTAAAACACAAATATTTACAGTAATGTAGGTATGGATGAAATAACTTTGAAAAAGGGAGATGATATTTAATTATGGAGTCAACCAAACACCTTTAAATTTATAGATACAGACCTACCTCTTTTCATTTTAAAATATGTAGCCTCAAACTCAACGCATTGAATTATGTGGAAAATATACCATAAAATCAAACCGAACATTAATTCATATCAAAGAATTAGGCACCTCAAGAATAAATTATATTTTCGATGTTAACTTTACACCAATTATAGTGTGATTTTTTATTCGCGTCACTTCATTAAGTTTTCGATGAGTCTATTCATGCTGTGAGGTTGTATAGTTATCCATAAAAATCAATACAACTTTTGTGCATGGAGGCCAATATTTTTGCATGGCCTCACTTGAAGATCGATTGCCATTCATAAGACATCATTCCGTTCTTCGATGTGAACCAGTAACCTATACGTGGATCCTGGGTTTCCTACCGGAAATCATTTTTTACCGAAATTCCTATCCACAATGCACCAACGATGTACGCTCGCGGTTTAGTGCGCCTCCTTTAAACTACGCGCACATTTTGTGGCGCAAAAATTACAAGGCAATCAAAGAGTACACGTTACTGGTAAAATTTGTGTACAGCAAACGGTTTTCGCACAGTTATGACAGAAAATGACCGTATGACACAAAACACCGTAGAATATATATGCGCTATTTATTTTATCTACTCGTACATCGTTTGTGCATTGTGGGATAGGAATTTCGGTAAAAGATGATTTTCGGTAGGAAATCCAGGATCCACGTATTGATGTACATTAACAAAACATGTGTTGTATGGCATGTATGGGTATAAATAATAGAGCGTGATTTATTGATCGCATCAACGAAAGTGATGGCGGTTAAATTGAATTATAGTGACGTAGCGACAAAAGCACCAAACTATGTCATATAGGCAAAGACATATAGGCTCTAAGTCCACTTAATCTAACAAATTCTCGCATCTTCTATACATAGTCAGGACTACCATGATGGTCATCAAACATTACATTTACTTAATTGACAAGGGATCATAAAATTTAAATTTAACTGAAAACAATTATGCCAAACGTGGAAGCATTTATCTGCAATAGCAGAACATTTGCACTTAACAATGTATCTACACTACTATATTTTTGGCTTTTTTAATATCGGTGCCTACACATCCCCTCAAAATGAGACCATACCTTCGAAAATATTCATGAAATGGCACGAGTAAAAAATGAGGCTATAACTGAAACGCATTCAATTCACTCCAATGCCACACTTGGCCAAGCTACAGCTCATTTAACCCTCGTCTTACCAAGGGGGGTGGGGTGGGGATGGTTACCACCCCCTAGTGAATTTTGCTCTGGTGCGCTAAAATGCCAAAAGCTCGCGTAAGAAGCTTCTAGGTAATCATTCTCTCATCCTTTCCGGTCATTTTAGCGAAAAAAAATGTGAAGGTAGCACCTTCACCGGGGTTAGGGTATACCGTCAAAGTCGAAGGGTAAAGGATGGGGGGTGGTTGCCACCCAATTTTATGGGCATTTTTGGAAATATTATGCACAGTATGGCTCTAAAACTAGTCATATGCCATC
The DNA here is from genome assembly GCA_023653785.1 of Ophioderma brevispina. NCBI lineage: Eukaryota > Metazoa > Echinodermata > Ophiuroidea > Amphilepidida > Ophiodermatidae > Ophioderma > Ophioderma brevispina. The sequence goes on from JAMKCH010019478.1 coordinate 6,064, forward strand.
ATTTAGAGATGAAAACCGCATGAAACTCCGATATTCCTAACTTTTTTTTAGCACAAAATTGGATTTTCGCCTATTTTCTGTGGAAAGTGCCAATTTCGCCGACTCGCGGACTTGATGACGTCATTGTGACGCCATACTATGTATGTTGGTACTTATTTTGGTATCAATGGGAAGAAAAAGACCATAGCTATCCACTGGTATCAAAAAGCATAAGCATCGGGTGCTTTAAAACGAATTTTCGAGGTGGGGTGGTAACCACCCCCCTTGGTAATGCGTGCTACCAAAAGGCTTGGTAAGACGAGGGTTTAACATGTTGTATTTGATCGATGTTTGGTTGTGATCATCTTATCATTACTGAATACGAATACAACTTTTTGTTTTCGTGCGTGAAGGGAATGGCGATACTTTCTGTTGATGATATCGTCACGAATCTTCCAAACAGGCCAATCGACCATTTTGGCGAAATTTAGTTTTTTGCATATTTTGATACTATATCACGAGCTCTTTTCATATACCAAATATTGAGCAAAAATAACATTCCAATTTGTAGATATAATAGAGTTTCCACTTTTGGGAATCATACCCAAACGTCCAAATGAAATTTTGTACTTTTTACAACAAGCGCACGTTATTTCGTAATACAAGATGCTGTTATAGTTATAAACAAAAAGATGCATTTTTAGCTGCATTGTTTCTTTACTAACGGAGATTGTAAGATGTTTGACCATAAGAAATGGTCTTGGACTGTCTAAGCGAACGATCCGGGCGAGCTGAGCGGCAAAAGGAGCCTACGTTTGTCATTTTTAATCGCTCCACCTTCAAGTTTATTTTATTATTATTTTTATTTTGTTTTTATCACATAATAGTTAAAGTTTCTTTTATTGTTTTAATGAGATGCAACTATACGTTTTCATGAGAATAATTTCACAACTACCCTTATTTCATTTGAGAAAAGTTATAACACAAACATACATGTATTAAGTACGTGATGGGCAAAAAATAGTAACTTTTACTCATTTTACACCCTATTGCTGCAATTGATTGTTGAAGTTGTAATCAAGTAAAAAGATGGTCAAAATCATCTAAGTTAGTTATTTCAAAGTTATAACAACAAGATAATTTTGTAACCACCCAGAAAGGACAAAACAAGCACTAATTTAGTAACCTATTTTCAACTTCATTTTTTTTATCGCATGTTTCATTTGTCGTGCTAGGCATCGTTGGTATGTTTGATCCTCTGTTATCTGGTTCCTATACCATAGTGGATTTGTTTGGATAAAAGGAGCGGAATACGTCAATTGACAATTACTTAAATATTTGTCACCAAAAGGGTTTTTTTTTTTTGCAGCCGGGGAAAAACCTGAAAGGGGGGGTGGTTACCACTGTCCCCCCCCCCCTTAGTTAGACGAGGTTAGTCAATAATCAATGTAAAAGCAGTACATCAAAATCTTTTTCGTTTTTTCCTCTTTTCTTTCCTAGATTTTCCCATACATACCGACGATATTATTTTGAGTTCCACACTTAGTTGATTAATAATTGCACTAACTGTATTTCTCTGTGTTTATAATAGCGCAATCAAGTAATTGTATTTTTGAGTAGTGCATGAAGCCAAATTATCATTCACATTTAAGCCATCTCAATATAAATACATGATTAAGGTACTTAAGGATTCATAACATTGAATGCAACCCGATGTTTATTGAGTAGATACAGGAATTAATTTTCTTTTTCAATCCCAATAAACGAAAGATGTTTAACATGAGAAAATTCTCATTCTGCTCCCATTCCTGTCTGGCATGTTTCAATAAATTCCCTTTGATAATGAGAAATATGGCAATTTGAATTGAATCAAACGTCAGAAGTCTTGCCGGCAAACTGCCATATTAACCCTCAAAAGGTTAGTTTTTTTACTCATAGAAAGTTTTCAACAACAGAAAGTATAGAGTGCTATGACTCAAAGGTGAAACATATACGCTATTGTTTGATGACAAAAATCAAAATAATATCCTGGAAATATCACTTTCAATCATGTTCCATTCAAATTGTTTTCTGATATACAACTCCGAGTCGTTTATTTTTACGATATTTAGAAACGTCATTTGACCCTATTGCCAGATACAACACTTTTCCTATGGTTTTCGTTACTTGAAAGTATTAAGCCTACATAAAGCTTGTATTTATTTTCATGGACGTTTGGAAGCTACGAAAACTAATTCACTATCAATGTAAAAGATATCATTATGATTAAAGAGTTGTTTTTAGTTTATTGTACTGAAAATAACAGTATTCCTTATAAACACGTGTTTGTATGGTCCTATCATTAGAATGAAAGTGATTTTCGTTTCGTCCGAAACGCCTCGTAAATTTTAATACAAATATAAATTACTTGATAGTAAGATAAAGCGTTTCTTCTTTCTTCTTCTTGATAAACAGTGATCTTTGATTCCTTTTGCTCTGCAAAAACTATCAATAACACCTTCAAGCAAATAAACAGATTAAATTACAACTTCTTCTTTCCACTTAACGTTTCATGACATATTAATGTCAATAATTCACAAAACCCCAGGGTTTCAAACGCTAACTACGCTTTGGATGTCCTTAGTGTACTTACACGTGGGCCGATGCTGCAATTTGGAAATACAGCAAAATACTGTAAATTTTATGTCCAATTTACCAGGCGTATAAAACGACTACAACTGGAGCTTTTATTCGATTTTTTTCGAGAATCAACATTATCGTACATTATTATGAATATTCAATCATACGATTAAGTACTAAAGTTTACAGGAAAAAATACTATAAATTTTACAAGAAAATTCTGGCAGCAATTCTTCCAACAAAACCCCGTAAAATTCATCTTTGACAGGTTTCCATTCAAATTAACTGTATATTTAAAGCTTGATGTATTATATTTTACATTGAGTATTAAATATTTGATTAAATCAATTCTAATACAAAATTAAATTGTAGAACCTCATCATTCCTCTTTTCTGTCTTCACTGGTACATTATTTTGCCTGTAAGAGGCAATGAAACCTTAGAAAATCATACAAAAGCATAGTTATTTCTAGCGCCCTAGGCAGGCAAAAGTATGTTCAACATGTTCAATACCACGGTCTGAGGCGATCGATCGACTCTTTTTGAGTACGCCAAACAGCTCAATGTGCATTCGTCTCCTTTGACATAGAAACAAAGGACGTTTTTTAGTTTTTGCAAACAGACCAATCACTTTCTAATTAAATTTGACAAGGAAAACAAAGGATACTTGAATTGAAAGCGTGCTCAAAATGAAGAACGTTTCAATGTTCACAATGTCCACATAAAATCATTTTCCTAAAATGTTTCAAATTTTAGATATGCAAGTTCATAATTCTCGAAAACTTCAATCGCCGATATCTCGAAATGTGACTTTTGGTCGATTGGCCTGTTTGGAAGATTCGAGACGATATGATGGGTACAGGTTCCTCCAATCTTCACTTAAAATTTCCCGATATTACGCGTTGTGTTTCGTGAAAATTAAGATGCTCCTCTTGAAAGAAACTGGGTTTCGTGTTCATACACGGCTTGATCATTTATTAAAAAAATGATAACTAAGTCGAAGACAAGTATTTAACTTATATATTAAAGATTATTGTCATAAAATTACTTGTGGGCTTAAAAAATTGAAGAATTTCGTTCATAGTTTCAAAATGCAACAAAACTAGCAAATTAAAGAAAATTTGGCTGAAAACTCAAGATGAAAACCGTGAAGCGTATTTTTATCCAGGTGCTTACAAAAATAGTCATCAGAAGAAAACTAAGTGAAAGACAAGCCATTGATATGTTTTATATGGAAGATAATTGGATAAGGATTACTTTAAGACTCCAAAAATTGAAAAAAAAAATCATTTTTTGTTTTGAAATCCACAAAATCTAGGAAAATAGTCAAATATCCAAAATGGCAGATATGCAATTAATGATCAGGGACGCACTCTGTGAAGAAGTTGAAGTGAACTAATTCGTTTGTTCATGGATCGATCGATCAGAAGAATTCTATGTTTCACGTACAAGTACATATATCGCGAATGGCATCTAAGCCTCACTAATGACTTTCTAAGTGATTTGGTTGCTAAAAGAAAATGTCCCGCCTGAATTTTAGACCTGGATTTTTGAGAGACCGTTAGAGAACCAAATAAACGCTCTTTGGGTTTGTGGCAATCTCTTTTGTTAATTTTCGTTTTAGAATTTCATGGTGAAGTATAATTTTGCCCTTCTCGGCTTGCGCGCTCGCCATATTGATAGGATATACAGCATGGCCCGAATGTTAACCATTTAGAACAAAATATGCAGATGATGTATTTAAAATACACATGTGGTAATGACAGATGATACAAATGATACTTGTTTTTACGACTACTCGCATACCCAGTTTCATGAAAGTCAGTGATTGGCTTCTACCAAAGGTTTAGCTTTTTATTTTTAGCTAATCGGAACAAATATGAAAATAAGCTACCTATTTATTACAATAACGTGCATGCGTATACACATGATTAGTATACACTGGATTACAAAATGACTAAATGAACTAATTTCTATTTACCATTGTGATACATATTGTTATGACGTCTCGTACGGACGTCAAAGGTCAGAAATACCTTACAAACACAAATAAATGAGCCTTATGCACAAATGATTTGAATTTTATATAATAAAACAATTTAATGATTTTGTAATCAGAATGGTTCAAGAATTTGGTATGTCCAAAACATAATTACAATAACAACTTTACTAACACCTCTAGTTTCCTGCGTTGCAAGAAGCGTGGCAGTTCAACGATGATATGTCCTCATAGCGAAGACTCAAGTTCACATAAATATCCATGGTATATTACATGACAATCTTCTGAGTCTTGAATGTAATTTTGTCCAGACGTTCAAGACGACGGGGTTTTTCCTCGACGACACTAATATTCTGCAATACAATCCAGGTATTCTACCACCATCAGTCTGTCGCTAATGTCCTCATATAGGACCACAAACTGGAATCTCTTTTTGATTCCAACACTGAAGCTCTTCTGGCGTAAAATACGACATTATACAGTTTAATTAGCTTTCAAGCTCCTGGTTACTACTGCTGGCCCCTGAGTCTTTCCAGTGACAAGTATTTAACTTCTCACAGCTAGATTCCCCTTTCTAACAATAATCATTACATCATGCATAAACATAACCTAGCACTGACAAATCAGATTTCACAAAAATTACATCCTCTGAATTGCATCATTTCACATTTATAACTTCAAGGGGAATCCCCAGATCATGTAATATGTGTTGATCTTAAAGCATAAACAAGTTGACTCAATTTCTAAGTTTACATCTTGGGGAATTCCCATTTCCCCTATTGTGCAATCTATCCAGCTGTAAATAACAGGTGTGAGCTCAATATAGCACTTGGGAATCCCCTGCTCTCTTTTTATCATAAACAAAGTACTTTTCCCGTGCGAAATCATTTCTCAAATAAAATTGAAAATCAAATTAATATTTTTAATCACAAAAATGCAGGCTATATAACAATATACGTACATTCTTGTGTAATAATAATAAAATGGTTATATTGGCTTTATATAGTACATACAATCATTCTAAAACATGACACCACTGAGTATTTCAGTAAATATAAATTTAAGTAGATTTTGTTAAAGGATTTTGCAATTGGTAAATCCCAAGTAAATAAACGTTGAGGATTCCATGAAATACATATATATATATAATACATTATTAAATCAACAAATACATGAAAGTGCATAAAGAAAAATTGTTTTAGTGTGTAATTATAAATTTCTCTTTAGTATTTTTTTTTATTATTTGCCATATGGAAGCTTATACGTGTAAAGTGCAATTTCCCGTACACCAATGCGCTAAATGTTACGAGACTATCATATGTACAAACGGTCTTCAATTTCTACCACTTTCCTTCCATATTTGTTTGGAATGTTAAAGAAAAGTTTTCTGATCAAGTTGTGATACGCTGCGGGTAAGGTGTTTAAAAACCGCGTTGCAAAACTATTACACATGTGAAATTCCTAATGCCTTAACAATTGCATCAATACCTAAACCCGTTTAAGTTTTATTTTAACACATGTTGCCGATCAGCATATCAACATATTTATACAATGTGTAGTGGAAGTGGTGCAAATAAGTGTTTAAAAATCCTAAGCCCTGTTTTGTACAGTGCAACTCATTAATACTATCTACTGTAAGTTTTAATATTTGCCAGTTATATCAAATTAGGTTTATTTTTTGTGTTGATTAGGTTTGTTTGTTATTTACTTTTTATTAGGCACACCAACATTATATAACAAATCTCTTAATATGTTCACACAGGTATAATTTTGACTAATCAATTGTTAATCACTAGAAATTAGTGACTAACAATATCAGAACTCTTTTTGTTTTTCTTTTTCTTCTTCTTTGCCCTATAAACTCCTGAAACGTTCCCATTAGATATTCGAACAAAAAATCAGTGGTACTTTTATCGAAAGTACAGAGCGTCTCCTTATCGTTAAAAAGATCCCCAGAAATAGAAAGAGTGACAGTACAACATATTGTCCGCATAATGTGTCAATTTTAACAATTTAGCAATGGTATGTATGTTTGTAATGTGGTGCCCCCGAGTTGATTTAAAAACACGAAAAGAAATAACGAAGTTTCTTTGTAACCTCATTCCAGTTATTAACATCCCTCTCTTCCAGGCATTTTTTTTTGTTTTTTGTAACACGTCTAACCCTCGGGTGTTGCACCCCCCCACATAGATTCCATATATCCATAACCGAAATCCCTATGACATTCATTTGAATACATCGATGAGACCAAAATTAGTACCATCATTCCTATACCCAGCTCATTGCTTCTATGACCTAGATGCACGCTCCCCTCCCAAAATTTGATTTAAATTCAGTTTTTGTGTACAAAGTATAGGAAACTTTCAAATTTTGGCTACAAACTTCACACAAACGACCAATTTTTTATCAGATTTTTGGCCAAATAAGAAAGGTACCCCACAATTTTTAACTTAAAAATTGAAATCCAAGCTCAATAACATGAGAACTTTAACTGATAGAGCATTTCTCTCGTACTGCCCCACCATTTTTTCCACAGTAAAAGTTTTTGTCGAATACTATCAATATTAAAGCTTTTAAAATGATCAAATTGGCATTTTTTCTAATTCCTATATTTACATTCAATTTCTAACTTCACTTTATAGTTTCGTTACAAGAGTTACATTATTGGGATCCAGGCGAGTAGGGGGTACCGGGTAGTGGTGGGGTGGGTGCTTTCAGTCGCCAGTTCCCTCACGATGTCGGTAAGTTACATTACAGGCACCTTGCATCGATTTCGTCAAATGTAAACAAATCGCGCCCCCTATTATTATCATCAAAGTCCATTTGTTTGCACGTCGCTATGGAATTTTTTTTGTAGTAAGACCCCTGTAAGTTTCAAGAACTGGATTTTTATATGCTTTGTTTACTGATAAAAGTCGGGATCCGACTTTTTAACGTCTAAAAACGTCGTAAATAGCTTTCACTATGTCTTTAAAAAGCTTAATTGTTTTCGCAAAGCACAGTAATACAAGGTGTTGAAAAGACCTAACACTAGCAAATTTAGAGACAAAATGTGCATTTTGAATTGGAAACAAAATTGCTGTATTGTGGCTCAACGTTGGCAAGTTATTAGCTCTGTACAATGGCCAGATATAAGATAAATATCCTTGTGTTCGTCACGCAGAAAAATATAAGTTTGACCGTTCACTCAGCAGAGGTCATGGGCACGGCACTTAGTTGAATTTTTCGTTCCCAACCGACTTTTAACCACCGCTATGTGAAAAAAATTATATTATGGTGGCGATAGATTGGACTTAAATATTTCGTTTAATACTTAATTTTTAAAAGTAAAAGTATGATCTTTAAACAAATTTAATAGTCTATCTTTATCAATCTGCTATACATAATAGGAAATGGATAGGTCTGATTCTCTGAGTATACCAAATTTACAGCACTTTCTTCCATAATACATCAAGAAACGCACTGCAATAGACTTAGATGCTACGAAATCTACAAAATAAGTTAATTTGATTTCGTCAAATTACGATCCTCCAATGACCGTGTTGATTTTTGGACGCGTTGTACTTGATACACAAGAATTAAGCGGTGCCTAATTAAGATGCCCCCATAACTGTTGTTTAATCACATTTTATTGAAAATATGCAAATACGGTCATTAATATTCATAACCTGTCCAAAAAAGTATACAGCGCATGGCCTCTTCATGTTCTATCACAGCACCACGTTATATCCATATCCATATCATTCTACCTCTCATGTATTTGCTATAGGTCGAAACAATATAGAAATTGCTGGATAACTGTTTGTTTTTAGGTCCTTATATTAAAAATGGGGTTTACTTGTCATCCTTGTCAGGGCTGATAGATGCAAATTGGAAATTAACGTAGTGTTCTGTCGACATGTAGATCTGAAAGGTAAAAGAAATAGGATTATAATTGTTCAATACCTTACTTAATAGCCTAATTTGGGTATAGTTACGTGATAATAATAGGATACAACCCAGGCAATAGGACTATTCGATTGTAGCAACTTTGCAGGCCTTCCTCAGACGACTTCTTCCAAGAAATTAACACTAATTTATTTTGTTAATATATACGCCAGGAAAAGATATTACTATCGCAATTACCTTTTGTTTTTTTACAAATGCCCTTTATCGTGTTTAGTAGAATTAGTGTACTTTGTTTTATGATTCATTCCTGAAATTCACGTAAAGTTTTTGAGGAGAAGCACAACACAAATAATAAGTCCCCCACGAAACAACCGCTCGTAATTTCTTATAGGAATCATAATAGGTAAATTGTATTTGTATGGTTGTTAGGTAACTGGTGTGTGAAAATCATAATAGAGACATCCGTCACTTCACGACTGACTGAGTGCAAATTAAAGGCAAAACAGGCATTTTCAGAATTTACAAAAGTGATAGCATTATGTCAGTTGATTGACAAGCAGTTAACTTACTGTTCCGACGTATAAGACCGTGGAAATTAAATTGAATTCTAGAATTTAGATAATATAATTCCATTCACAGTTTTTAATTTTACGTTTTACTAACGAGATATGTATAAAGATTAAAAGTAATGGCTTCTTCTTGAAACCTTGCAATATAATTGAAAGTAATGGCGTTTAAGCTTTACCTGGGCATACACTTACCTTTTCCTGTGATAGCATTTCCGTCAAGGTATTCACAATGTCTCCGAACGAAGGTCTGTCATCTGGATTTTCTTGCCAACACATCAACATTAACTCATACCTAGTTGATAAAAATCCCACACATTGTATTAGATAGATAGGTGGGTGGGCAGACGGGCGGAAGAGCAGCAGAATAGATACAAAGACAGACACACAAGTTAACGGGGCTACACTTGTGTGACCGTAACTTTTCTTTTGTTAAAATTAGACACACAGGTAGCAAAATTAGACACACAAGCCATGACGGAATAAAGTAAAACATAAGAAATGGGTTCATACAAGTATACCCCATTTAGCAGAGACGGACGAACTCACAACAGTATACTTGTGTGCCCTATCTTTTGCAATATGCACACAAGACTGAAAATTCGACAAACATGGCATGGCCGAATAAATTGCATAATCGGAAATGGAGTCACACAAGTTATTTTCAGGTCAAATATCCACACATTACAGTAATCATCAACATAGAGAGAAACAAAGGTAAAAAATATGACCAAATGTTTAAAAATAAAAATGTATAAATATGCACTAGTTATCATAATATCCAAATCTCCACTGGGTGGGTCTAATATCCGCACAGAAAAAAAAGTCCAAATGTGTGGATGTTTGAAATGATCATGAATTGAGATGATACTTTCACCCGATGTCCTTTTTTGCACATGAAGATTACAGATTTTTCTCTTTTCCTTACATCGGGCTTTGAAATATCTTCCAGGTAAGGTAATTAATGTCATGTAATGTCCATTTGGTCTAAAATTATTTCAGATGACATATTACACATACGCATTCGTTTCAATTAACCCTCGTCCGACCAGGAAAAAAAAAAAAAAAAAAAACCGGGGGGGGGGGGGTACCACCTCACCTGTCGCACAAAAACGCAAACGAATTATGATCTAAGGCTTTTATGTAATTGTAAGTTCATCTTTTGCGGTCATTTTAGCGAAAAAAAGTTGGAGGTACCACCTTCAGGGACGTCAGGATGTCCAGTCAAAGTCGGAAGGTAAGGGGATGGTTGCCACATTCTCATACTTTTCTGTGTAAATGCAAAAAAATGGCATTGATGGTAGTGATGCTAACAGCAAGCAAATATGACCAATATTTGGTAGTTACTTGAAGTCAGCGGGGACCAGTTTGGGCACAAGGGGTAGAGGAAAGAGTAGAAAAATCATTGCTACCACAGGTTTAGGTAATATGGGGGGATCATCGCCTGGGTGGTGTAAAATCAAAAGTGGTGCAATTCTTTTTTTAGGCGCCAAAAAAAGGTCAAAATTGACCCAAATAAACGGTTTAAAATTGTGATGTATTTATTCCAGCTTCAGAATTAAAATGTAATAGTATTTAATTTTCCCCATTCTAAGGTAGATTCAGGAAAGAATTTGAATGTTGGAACCGGGATCAAAATTGTGATCCCAGACAGGGCCCAAAAGGGGTTAAAATTGACCCCAATTATGAGTAATTAAAAGTTAAAATGGCAAGATAATCATTTCCATTATATGAAATTTGAAACTTCTAAAATAAAACTTCATTTCTATAAATATTGGTATTGGATTAAAATAAACGCTTGGTGGGATTGAGGTTAAGATTTGATTATGCACAATAAAATGTGAGGTGGAAAATTTTTCACTGACTTAGTCCGTTCAAAATGCAATTCCAGTAAGTCTTTGAAAGTTGGACCGTATATACGCACTGAAAGTTCAAAATAAAATGTAAGGAATATTTCATTCATATTGCAAGCGTTTAGCGCTTTGCACGAGAAAATGATCACATCCACCACCCCCCCGCGCCGCTTGCACGTCGCCATGACCGCAATATGGTCAATTTTACATTTACTAGTCAGGGCACTTGAAAGACTGGATCCCCATGGTCAGCCCTGCAATTTGCGCTTTTGCATGAAGGTGTGGGGGGGGGTCAAAAAATGAGACCCCGAAAACTCGAAAACTGAATGAGGGATGACTAAAAAATATTGATATCCAATGCTCCAACTTTTACAACCCCGCCAAAATATTCATGAACATATGAGTTGTGAGGTTATGAGCTCACACGAAAATGTCCTATTGCATCGGAAAGGGGATGTTGTCTGGCATTCGTCACGAAAAAGTTCTGGCTAATGGAGGAGTAACGCGACCACCATCTGCTAGGCAATCTGTTCAACGTGACAAACTAAATTTCTGTGATATTGAAAGACCAATGCTACATTTAATGTACCTATCTGTTAATGGCCACGTGGGTACATAACATTTTCTTTATGTGGACTATTATTTCTCTATTACATTTGAATTATGTCTTGTAATATTGATGTGGTGCTATGTTGACTTTTGTTTTGTCTTTATCCAATTTTGTGGACATTTGGTTGAATTTACCCTACCTACCTTCGGCCTAACATTGGACATTTGACCTGAAAACCTATTTCTTGTAGGGGTAATAGACCAGCCCGACTCAATCGCTCCTAACTACTCATGCTCATCGTTCGCATTTGGTGAGGTTTGGGCATACGGTATCCATCAGACAAATTGATAAGCCAGGTACTTAGTTTCCATGTCTGGATATGGGGTACCACCTGTTATAAAAAATCAAGGCACATACATATTTATCTGCCATTTAACTTGGTATTTCGTACTATACTTTAATTCATTTGACATGCTTCCCCATGCCCATGCATCACCAGGTTTTTAATTCTCGCTATTTGCCAGGGTCTGACAAATCGCCGTCACCGTTACCATTAGCAGGGGACTGTAGTGATCCCAGATCGAATTGTAGTTAGTGATCTAACCCCTAACACAGAGGAAGGTGTATTGAAAAGCACTGTACACATCTCTCCATTTGCAGTGTGGACCAAATGCCCAATTTTACATGCCTCAATCTTCCTAAATACTACAATTAATATGAGTCCCAACTTCCTAGAATCACGTGGACACGATACCACTCTTCCAACTCATCCTTAGACAATTTTTCTTTAATGCTCAATATCAGAAATCAGAGATATTGGAAATTGTGGACACAGTTTCAGAAGTGCCTGTGTTATTATTGAACATGATAACAAATGAGATATCAAAGTAGCATTTTTCTCATCCCCCAATCAATATTTGGCTAACTATTGAAGGGAGGTCAATCATGTTGTTTATATATTGGCGTGCAAGAATGCACACACAATTATACATCTTGCATAAGCCATGGTCATGACATAGCAAAGCTGTGTTTGTAACAGAGAAAACTGCTGAAACACAATTTCAGTTATGTCTTTTTGTGAGTCTGTGGATGCAGACTCACAATCGATGGGAGTACTGGTAGTGAAGAGTTTCCGCTTCCGGATAAAATTGTGAAATTTTCCACACAAGTACTTTAAGGCATTGATAATCATAAAATTGATGGAAGCACATTGCAACCCCCCTTAATGGACCCCAGCTTGAATTCAAGGTATAACAGGGGTCAAAATTTATTTTAAAATTCCGAAATGTGGGGTGAAAAAACACACTCATATGTCTGGTTACAAAGGATCCTAAAAGGTATAGTTTTACAAACTATCTATGGCTTATAGTTCCGAATTATTGTGTAAAAACTGTCCAAAGTGGTGAAAAACATTTTTGGGCGCTAAATGACGTTGGGGAAAAATAAAATTGACAGTGTGAACAGGCAGAATAAGGCATATAGTTCATACTGAGAGCCCTTTGAAGGTACTCAAACCTGCTAAAACCCCTAGCGCCTCGGGGGTGTCCCGTCCCCCTGTACTGCGCGCCAGGGGCAATATAGGTTTTCCTCTCTGCTCTGATAAAGAGATACTGAGAGCTCTCCGAAGTCACTCAACATGCTAAAATCGGACAGCTTCCGGGATAGCCTAGTTTATCTGCTTCAAGATAATGAGATATATGAGAGCATCTCCCAAGGCACTCAAAAATACAAACCCCCTAGAGTTTCCGGTGGCTTCGCCCCTGGACCCCTACCAGAGGCCTTATAGATCATTTGCTTCATCGACAAGAGATTCAAACATGCTAAACCCTAAAGCTCCGTATATTCATCTGCTTCAAGAAAACGAGATGAGAGCTGTCCAAAGAGACTCAACATGCTAAAACCCGAGAGCCTTCCGGGGTTCCGCCCCCTGGACCCCGCAAGGGGCTTTGTCCCAGGACCAGATTAGGGGACCTAAGGCAAGCCCCTGGATCACACTCATTTCATTTTTGCTCACGCTACGCGTTGGGGGGGGGGGGGGGCACGTTAATAATTGCCCCGGGCGCCACATTCCTAGCTACGCCACTGAGTCGCTTTGATTCAGGTAATATGTGGTCAAATTGTTTTCCCTAGCTTAAATGATGGAAAATAGATCCGTTTGCCTTATCTGTTATGCTTATTTTCCACGTTATCAAACAAAATAGATCACAGGTCAATAGAATCCAATAGCTGTTGACTTTATTTGCCATTTTGGTTAATAACCAAACACGTAAGATAGTCAAAACTATCCCTATATTTCATTCTATGAGCTAAACCAACAACTTTAACCACGTTTTACAAATATTGGAGCAACTTTTAATTTTTTGACCACCTGTAACACACCAAAAATTGACTTTTTTTCACCATTTTTACAGTTTTTGCCCCATAATTTCAAAACTATCAGCCATCGGTAGTATAGACTATACCTTTTTGGAATCCTTGTGACCAAGCAAACATCACGGTGTGCTTTTCAACACAATCGGAACATTTTAAAACGTTGCCACTGTGTACCTGAAATCCAACCTGGGGGACATGAAAGGGGTGTGGCAGTGCTTCCATCAAAGTACTTGTGTACCAATTTCAAATTTTATCCAGATTTGCACACTCTCATAATCAAGTGCACTACAGTCCCCCACTACATTAGATTAACACGCGAGTGGTGAAATATTATGTTAAAAACAGCTCAACGTGGCACAACCGAGGAGTCCGTGTGATCGATAGAAAGAAAGGGTTTAAATACGGTACATAGACGGTTTATTGTACGTCGCATGCAAAACATAATATTTCACAAACCTAACGAACGAACGTGTTCCTGTGCAATATTTGTATTACGCACTGTTAAAATGTTTTTTTAAAAAAAAAACGACATTTTATATGTCATCAGGTACTGGAAACGTTGAAATAACTGTAAAAAACGCGTTTTAACTGTTGTGAGTTGTAAATAACTTTAAAAAACAACTTCGTTTAAATGTTGTGAGTCCCAGCTGCAGTCAAAACGCCCGTTTTTATGAATATTTTAACAAAACCCCCCAGTGCGGGGGCTCGGACGTAGACTGTCTCTATGTGCATCAGGGAAACATCGCTTCTCCAAGGGAAACTGCGGCGCACCGTATTGTGGAGGGGTGGCTTGAGCGGGAATCAATGATGTGGATGGCCATGCCAAATCAAAAATGCATTGGGAGATACGAAGAGCCAATTCCAGTAAAGTACGGGTTCACCATCACATAAGGCCCCCCCTTGTTAAGGCCCATTTTTTTTTTTTAAATGCATTGAAAGTCCCTTTGAATGTGCATTTCGTGACCGTAGCACCTTCATATTTGCTTATGAAAATGCAATGTTTTGCGTGACAAGTAGTATTACTATCAGTGAATCCTCTCAAAAGAGTAAAAATATTTGAAATTTTCAGGAATAGCTTGAAAATGAATGATCTCATCATCAGCCTTTTTTTGTCTGTCCACTGTTGGACGAAACCTCACATGTTTCCATGCTGGATCTCGGCCTACCGCGTCCACGCTGGCCTAGTGCCGGTTGGAAGGGACCCTGGTACTAGAGTTAATGGTGGGCAGGTAACAGACCCGGATGGTCCCCTACTCTTTTCGATAAACTTTTTACGTGTTCAGGAATTACTCCCTTGATACAACTGGACCAACAGCTTTAAATGACTCATCCGAAGCATGAGGCCCGGACACCCTTTGCACTCACCTGCACATTTTACGCAATGGGTGGAGGAGGAGGAATTCATAATTTACACTGCTGCGCAATTATGCAAATGTCCGACCTTATAGGACATTTGAGTATGACAAGAACCAACTATCGCGGGGCTCGACCAGGGCCGCTCGTCATCGATCTTATACTCTGGCCGACGGTTCAGCGCCTAGACCGCTCGGCCACCGGACGGATAAGTCTATCGAAATCTCTTAGTGTTTTTAAATGATAAAATGGAAGGAAGGAACAACAGCTTTGTTTTTAGAGATATAATCTCAACCTCAATAATGTGTTGTAGTAATTAAAGTGGCCCGAATTTGTGTATTATTATTTGGTTTTTTGGTCTATCACTTGTAGGGTACTTTTATGATCATGTATTGTTACAGACGCAAAGGTCCTGATTTTTGATGATCTTTCCTATATTTTTTTTTTTTTTGTCTGATTTAGCAAATTACAAATAGTGCCTTAACTGGACAGGGTGGCCTCACCGATTGTATGCTTCTCCCCATGAAGCCCGATAGGCCATATCAACATTTGAAATGATGTCCACAGGAAGGACGGCTACATTGTAAGACGTTTTTAAAGAAAAATTGAATCAAATCACAAGAAGGCAAGTTGGAGGAGATTGTTTGAACGAAAGCCTGATAAGTTATCCATGCGCCATAATATTAAGGGGAATAAAAAGCAGAAACAAGAAACCAACTGTATCATGGAACTTCCTTCGGCGTTTTATTATAGTCCCTGAGAAGAAATACGTCATACTTCGTGGAAAAAAAAAAAGTTTTATTGAGCTTGATTTTTTCACCAGACATGCAGACTACATCATATCAACATATCCAAAATCCCCATGAAGCCCCTTTTGGGAAAATGTTAAATCCCAAGATGGCCGCCAAAATAGCTCAAAATTGCATATAATTAGCCTATATCTTGGCTTCTCAGTAGATGTGTTAATGACTTTAGTCTAATCTACACTATCATGTTTTCCTTATGTTGAAATTCAAAAGTGGCCGCCATTACACAGAATGTGCTTTATCTCAACTTCAGAACAAGGAAACAGAGGAAATAAAGAAACAAACCAAATAAAGATATCTAAATAAATAAGCGACTAAGACAATGACTAAATATTATCAATGCATAAATATCATAATGAATAATACATAATATCATAATAAAGAGAAATTTGTCAAAATGGACGGGTACAAAGACGGAACCTGAAGTATGTAATAAGAAGTCCTCTTGAGTTGTTTTCACACCCAATGTTTATTCTCCCAATTCTGGGATTCATCTTTTATATATTCTTTCACACTACAGTTTCCATTTCTGTACTGGTTGTAAAATTAGAAATATATATGGCCTATCGTTTCTATACCATTTCTGCAAACGTACGTGTAGGCCTATATTAATCATGCGTTTATGTGAACAGTAAACGAAACGCATTTACAAACTGTTACCCCTTCTTTCGAATGAGTATTAAATTGAGCGGCGTACTGGTTCTCATTGTGTAGTTTAGGGAAATTGCCATTCTGATTAAGTTCAATAACATAACACCCAAGTCCTTACTTTCGAATAGACTAAGATGAACTAAAATTACTACTATTTGGTTAATTAGACAATCATTTTATTTTTTTTATTTTTTTTAAACAACCCTCCTATATATGCATCAGTTTGACCGAGCTTCCTTCAGAGACTGCAAAGGAAATTATTTCAGTGAGAACTAATTATATGAATGACAGAAGTTGGGCAGCCATTTTGGTGCCTCATTTTGGATTTTGAGATAAGGAAACATCACTGATTTAATTTTAAACAAAACTGAATTCTTTGAACCTCAAAACAATTCACACACATGAGATATAGCTAATTATAAAATGGCGCCATTTTGGATTTTGTCGTGACGGAATTCATCATGATATGATTTGTACATAATTGATTCTTTGACCCCCAAAACATATTTCAAAACACTAAAATTTTCAAAATCTATTTCAAAACTTGAACAGTCTGGCTAATTGGCGGCCATCTTTGATAAAAAATTTTCCCCAAGGGTGATTTATGGGGGATTTGGATATGTTGTTTTATGATGCATTCTGCTTATCTGGTAAGTGCAAAATCAGCTCAATAACAATTTTGGCAGGGTCAAACCCAGGGACCCCTAGTTTATCCTATCTCAGTACATGGTAATTCCTGTGACAACTGTTGGATAAGAAGTACTTCTTAAAAGCTCACTATTCAAATATTGTTTTGCCTTGATAACTTACCGAAAGTGGAGATTTCCCACAGCAAAAATACCAAATGAACACCTGCAAACAACAAAACACTTTCGAAAGGAAATACTTTACTATGATATTGAATATCTCCACTTAATAATATGGTTATTTTGCTTGAAAACAAATATCAAATTAAGTGCACTCACTTTTAATGGTGTAAGGATTCACTGGACAGTCACCTTGTTGGGATATTTTGACTGAAAACAGAGAATTGATCTTCACAATGCTCTATGGTCTTCTGAGGCATTCAATGGATAGCCATCTAATTGTAGGAACACATTGTAAACTATTCTCTACCATCACTCTTGGTTCGTGTTAAGTCGTCTTTCTTGTCAGGGATTCAATGGACAGCCATCTTGTAGGTACACGTTGTGAAAAAATCAATTTTTATCTTAAATTAAAATATTACAAACACGTCATTATCTTTCATTCACAGGAATAATCGTAAAATAAACGAGACGGTAGTTATAATTAGGTGAAACAATTCCAATCTAATCAATACTATTTCCAAAAAATACCATGCAACTATGTAAAAAGTTAAAATTACTCATAAATAAAAGCCGAAGAACTAAGGGGATGTTTAAAACAATAAACCGTAGTGTTTAATTGATTGATTTTTTTAGATCACCTTACGCAAAAATATATGTCCATAATTGAATTTGAGATGATAGTTGCAAAATAATTATTTACTCAAAATATGCGTTAAATACAGGTTTTTAAAGTAGAGACCGCCATTATTAATAACTAAAACCTTGGAACTCTGGATCTTAGTCATTTCTTCACGAGACATACAAAATCGCTACCGTGGTTGGGAGAACTATCCCTACTAGAATATTTATTGCAGGCAAGATCGCGATGGATAAATCTATATATTTAAAAAAAAAAAAACGCCCGGCAATAAAGAGGGACTGAAATTCAACTTACAATCCACTCCATACACTTTTTTAACAGATGGTTTTAGTCGGGAAATATTGGCCGGCCTGATATTATCAAAGTGAAGGAACTGAAGAGAGGTGTTGTTTGGACTGCGCTTCGGCCGCTTGATTTAGATCATTATTACAAGATGCCATTATAACCACAATTGTAGAATTCAATGCAATAATAATGTATGTAATTGAAAGTATAAAATTGCTAAAGCTTAAAACTACCATTTGTAAAATGGAAGTCCGATATAACTGGGTGGCTGAAACCTTAATCTAACCAAGGGCCTACTCATAAGGTTTACTTTACATACATACTTACACCATCGGTGGCAGACCTACCCCATCCCCGAGGTTACCTTCTTAAGGGGACATGTTTAAGAAGCAAATTGGGAGGTTTACTTCCACAATGCAAGATTCTAATGTACTCGAAAAGTCTTACTATAAGGGTTAACTACATGTTACAATTAACAATTGCTATGAGAAAATGGGTGGTAGACCCCTAACCCAACCCGAGGTCCCCTCTTAAGGCTATAAATTAGAATCAAACTAATCACCCACCATTTGCGTTGCCACAATTGACAAAAACGGAGGGAATATCCAACCCAATGCCACATTGATAACTGAACAAGAAACTTCATAACTTGAGCATTTTAAATAGAATCTTAACCCACAATCAAAACGTGGATAAAACTATATGGCATCTAAGCATATATAAGTAGCTATTTTTTAATTAATAAAGTATCAGTAGCAGTGGAAGACCTTTACGGAAACTTCCAAGGGTCCACTTGTAGCAGTTACTTTTATTTTTCTCAAATAATCTAGAAATTTTGAATCAAAAGGCCAAGGGCCATACTTTACCCAGTATGACGTCTAGTGGCTAGCTAAGGTACAGAAGACCTTTCAAACACAAATAATGAGCCTTGTGCACAAGTGATCTGAATTTTTGAATAATTTATAACGTTTTAATGATCCTGATTGTTTAGTTCAAGAATGTGTATGTCCAAACCACCTTTAAATTAAAACAAAATTACCCAATTTACACACAATTAGTTATACTTATTGTCCCCAAGAATGCCCAGTACTGTCCACATGAAGCGTTGCAGTCAACGATGACATGTCCTCCACAGCGAAGACTTCAAAAAAAACATGACAGCATGCAAAGTCACGCTTTTAATTCCTCAGGTAATATCCATTGGAGTCTTTCAGTCCTGAAGGTAACTTTGTCCAGCAATTCAAGACGGCAGGTTACAAAGTCCACGCGACACTAATATTCCACAATTATCAGTTCAAGATAATCACCACGATTTATCTGTCCCCCCCAAAATTTGGATCCTATTTGATTCCCAGCCACTTTCGGCTTTCAAAGACCGACCAGTAGAATGTAACTTACAGACTCACACCTCACATGAATTGAAAATACAATAAATCCTGGCACGGTGTGGAGCATAAATTCTACCCTTATTGTAGATAAAACTAGCTAAACCCATACTGTATAGCTTCCCAAGAGCTCGAGTAGCTTCCGATTTTAATGCTGCCAATATTTGTCAAGATTTCCTTTCTATATACACATATTTACATACGCGTTCCACAAAAGTTTAAAATAGACATTACAACATTGAACACATCACTTCCCTTATAACTTTGTGGGGAAATTTCCTGATCTTACAATGTTTTGATCTCAAAGAATAAACAAGTTGAATCACAGTCTGTTATAAAGTTTACAATCTTGGGGAAATCCCAATCACCTGTCTAGTTGTCAAACAACAGGTTGCATCTTGCAAAAACAAACTGGGATATTCCCCTTTCGACTCTATAGAAACAAAGTCTTTTCCTGTGAGAAGCTTCTCAAATAAAATTGAGGAAAAATAAATTTTTAAAGTTAATCAGGAAAAATGGAAGCTATAGAACACCCATATCAACAGAGGGAGTACTCTTGAGTGATTACTGCCTCCTTCTTACATATCACAGAAGATTAGAAATTATATACAAAATGTTAGAAGAATGCATCCTTATAGTAAGAAGCGGGCTCAGTAGGGGCCCAAAGACACTCCAAACCGCCCAAGCCCAATGCCAAAGATACATAAGCAAAGAATCCGGGAGGGAAGGGCGGGGTTAGATTTGAATAGCATGACTGATCAGATGAGAAGGCGAAGAAGCAATGACCACGAACAAGAGTTCAATAAAATCAACACCCGACGATGAAGAACGAACGAATGACGAACGAAAGCAGTGGCGCAGGCCTGATTAGCCGAAAGCGGGTCAGTGACAACAGAAACTTGAACGTTGCCAGGCAGAAACACTGTCTCCTCCTTATAAAGGGCCGTCGTTTATATTTTTAGATCGATCCTTTTTGGGACCTCGCCATATAAACGGAATTAAATTTGAAATTTTTAAAAATGTTTGAGCACATGTATTTTGTATTTTTTAAAATTATATAATATATACAACTCCACCAATGTTCTTTTCCGGGTTTTAGAATTGCGTTTCCTCTTAATACTGTTTGCATTTACATCATATCAGTAATGCGCATATTCCCACGTTAGTAACTCTATATTGTGGTCGTATCTGTTGTCGTATTCGCAAAGTCGGGACAAGATTGCCCACAACTCCGTAACTCCATTGTGAGTGAGATTACATAACTATTTCGGCTCTAATGCAATCGCCGTACTCTCAATGTAAATCAGATTGCAGATTTTAAAATGACGTGTTTCATATAGCTGATATTGTAATTCGATGGCATATTTAAGATGCAAATTTGATAGAATTTTATTACGTTTAGTTTAAGTGTTCTAAGCCAAATGTATGGTTAGTATTCCAAAAAACGTTGAGACTCAATTCAATTTAACTAAAAGTCTATGTTCATAATAATCTTACGCTTAAGTTTTACTTCTAACTACAGTTGAGACAACAATAATGATAATTCCTAATATTGCAAATTGAAAAAAAAAAAGAAAAGCTTACCCCACATTTCGAAATATTGTTCATGCCTTCGCAATACCAAGTGCAAAGTTCAACAGTTGACTAGGATTCAGTTGTGAGCGACACTCCCTTCCGTGTGTCAACCTGCTCTTCTTAGAACGGCTTTTTCGTAGAAATTTACGAAGGTTTCCATTTGGTTTGGAACATATCAAGGACTACATTAAAACGTACCGTCAGAATAATAGAAAGCTCGAGATTTGCTTCAAAAAAACACATTTTGACAAGGCAAACTAACCAATTTGAAACTTAGATATATTAACACATACCTATGTGCGCAAGAACCAAGTATGTAGCACGTTTGGTGGGGTGTGTCCAATTTTGGTCAAGTTTCAAAGTCTTCCTTGAATAAAGAGTTTCTCAGATTCCGGCGTGTTCTCTACGACAATGATCAGAATAAATACCAAACTTATAATTACAATTAAATAGTTTATTACATTCGTAACATGATTAGTTCATGCCACAACAATAAAGTTTTTATTAGGCGAAGTGATATAAAAACAAGTTTGTTCTCGGGAGGTTTGTTGATCATGTAGTGTCATAAACAACTCCATGCGTTCAGTACTCGGCAGTTAATTTTGGTTTTGTGCTATGTCTCCATGTCCCTCCATTTGGTTCTTATGATTCGCGTTGGCTTTCTAAACCCGCGTCAATCGATTTTTGGTGTATGGGACCATAGTAGGCTTTCACGGTTCGGTACCTCAGACTAAACGCTTTCGCTTGTGTTGTTACTTTGTATTCGCGTGGTGGCATTAATGTTTTGAAATCCAACCGAGTAGGCCTGTGGTCAAAAAACTAAATGTTTTTAGTTTAGGCGGTCTGTGTATCAAGTAATATTTGAGCACGCGTTACCTTTGAGATTAACCACGTTCGCTTCTCAGTGTACTGCTAATGGATAATAATTGGTCAGTTGATTACCGTTACTTTCGTACCACGTTTGAGATAAAGTTATGCAGAACATGAGCGAAGGGGAAGTTTTTGATATTGATAGGTTTTCAGACTAGTTTGCCTATATAGACGATTTCGATTGCAGTTTTTTCTTAGGAGATGTTGTGGAACCACAGGATGAAATGAAAGCTTGAAAGCTGCAAATGGTAATTTCGTTGTTGGCTATGCTGCTTTTGTGAGTTCGTTTTGAATTGTTGTTTATGAGTATATTTTTTATTCGCCGTCATAATTCTAAAACAAATGCACAAGGTGTTTGGGTATGCGTATTGGTACGTGGTCAAAGCGTTCGTCACACGCTTCGGTTTAATCCCGGTAGCCGGAAATTTTGTTTTTTTGAGAATTGCTGACCCGAAGACGAATAGAGTGAAGTCAAATTGTTTCTCCGTGCATGCGTGCTAATTTTAGTCCTGGAAAAAATTATGTATGTATATGTCGGGCGATTCTAGAGGGTGTGAGGCCAGTATCGCGTCGTATTGGGTTAAAGGAAAAATTATTCTGGCGTGTACACCAGCATGTGTATGTATAAGAGAAAAAGGTTGTTTGTGTTTTCTTTCGTCAATTGTTGATTGATAACGCGGGGTTCGTTATTAATGAGGTAGTGGGTGTGGTAAGCTGTGAACTCGATCCAAGTTGTGGTGTGCTATGTGTGCTATGCGTAGGGAGCTTCGCTTGATGAGGGTGGGGCAATTTTGGCAGTGGTTGTTTGTTTAAAGAGGTAGCTGGAGCGTATAGATACATGTAATGCTTATCTGTGTTTAATTGGCAGTGTGGTGCACATGTACGTAAGTGGCGGTGTTACTTGATTCATAGATTCTATGTTTATAGCAGATTGCCGTAGTTCATAATCCAATTTGGTGTGTGTTTGAATGTTCATCTTGGTGAATTGTGCTTATGCTAGGCTAGATCGTTAATTTTAATGTGTGATGTGATGTTGCGATTGGGGGGGTTGTCTTTTATATGTATAATCTTGGGGTTAGTGTGGTTCTAATGATGATTGGATAATTGAAATCTGTGTTTTGAAAAGTCAGATTTTGAAGTGTAAGGTTTCATATGCATGGTGTAGATGCGTGTCGCGTAGATAATTTTTTTTTCTTTTCTTGGAAGTGCATCATCAGTTAATTTATTGTTTTCCGTTATGTGAGTTTGCGTTTTAGGCTGAGTTGTTGGGTGCGTTTGAGCGCAATGTGGTAGTGTGGGTTTAAATTTATGTTGGTTCGGTGCTCTGTAAGTGTTGTGTATATGTGCAGGGGTACATAATCCTTGAAACGTTTTGTCGATTATTACTCCCGTAATCTTAAATATTACGTAATGTGCATAAGTTCGGAAGCCTAACCTGTTCTTTTTTGTTGATGGGATGTTCAAGGGGAGTCGATCGTGTTGTGATGAATAGATTTATAGTTGTTTCAAATGTATCGTTTCCGTTTTGTTTCAATGTACCGCCATACAGTTAGTGGTTTGTGTGCAAAGTATTTTTTGTTGTGTGATTTATTCACGGAATGTATGCAAAAAAATGACAAGTACGTGGCCATGTGCCAGTCAGATCCAAGGTTGTTTATGTTATGTATGTTCCAGAGTTTACAGGTTTGCAATATATCTTGCTTTAATTAGGCTAAATCGGATGTAAGTGCTGCACGTTGTTTCTATTCGGGTAATTCTATGTTACTGGTGTGGTGGTTGTGAGGACTGAGTTATTATTCGGGGCGTTGTGATAAAAATATTCTTTCTTGTTTATCATTTCCATAAAAGGTATTTCGCGTGTTTATGAATACGTGCAAGCTCAGTATAGGAAAGACAAGGATAGTCAGGTTGGAGAGTAAGGTCTTGTGATATGTATTTCTCTTCCATCCGCTCTCTTACTCATTTTCTCTTTAAAACGTTATTATATTTAATTGTAATTATGATTAGTGCATAAGCCAGGGGAAAGTTCAAGTCAGGTTGGAGGAAAAGTGTCGTGTTTTGTATCTCTTTTTTCTTTCCATCTTTATCTATTACTCTATTTTTCTCCTTCATAGTTATTAAATCTAAATTGTCGTAGTTAGGGAATCTGTTTCGCTGTGTTTGCTTAGTGTTGTATTTTTATTCCTTCTAGAAGCCGTTGGAAAAACAAAACTGATAAAATTCGTGGTGGGAGCTTGCTCTGCTGGCCTACAAGTAATGTTCATAGTTAAAGATGGGACCTTACTATTATATCAATGAGCGAAGTAGGAGAAGAAGCTAATCATCCCGTTGCAGTTATGTACAATGTTCGTGTTATGCTCATCTGATGCATCTACGTCTAAATCTGAAGTCACGTATATGTAATTTTAATCCATGCGAAAGTCGAAACCAGTTCGTTGTTGGATAGAACATGCAGGATTTGATGGGATGCTTTATAACGTTTAGGGAATTGCAATTAAAGTTACGGATTTACTCCGGAGATTTGTGTAAAATTGTCTTCATGTTACAACGCTTCTGTGTAGTCTACCAACTTCGTAGATATGTGCAAACGCTTCAAATTACATTGGATTTTAAGTTAGGCTTGTACGTTAAGCCAGATTCGCCTTTCTAAATTCGCCAGTTTTTATTAGACAGTAACGTGTGTAGCGGTCGTGAGGCTTCGTAAGTGGCCTCCTTGCGTTTTCTGCTGTAAGTTGCAAATGATTATTTAACATTAAGTATCTAAGACTTTGGTTCATCCTTCATGTAAGACTGCAAGGATTTAGCTATCAGAATTTATAAAATGATTCAAAGGATAACAAGTATTGTACAGCTTAACTTCGCAAAGATCTACTCTAATCTAACTCAAGATATCTTACACCAAGCTTAACACCAGGGACCTTTCGAAAATAACATACATGTATAATGGCCGTTATGAATTGTTTAAAGTAGACAGCAACGTGAAGTTTTGTGCCGTGACAAGGCACATCAAGACTTTCGAAGATTCAGGCCTTTATGAACTGTTTTAAATTCAGCGCAAAATGAGGTTTGTGCCGTGACCAAGGTCACATCAAGACTTTCGAAGATAAACTTATGTATTTATGCATAGAATTGTTTCAAATTAGCCAGCAAAGTGAGGTTCGTGCCGTGTCGGGTGCGAGATTTTTTCGAGTAATATGTAAGGGTTTGATTTTATAACGTGGTTCTTTGTTAAAGGGCATTTCGTTTGGGCACATGTAATCAGAACTTATTTCAGTATGAACACTAATTACCACATAGATGGTTATTGTGCTTGGAAATATTACCTATTTGTTATGGTATGTAGTGTAATCTTTTTAAAAGCTATATTGTGTCAGCACTTTTTGATGTTGCATATGGAACCTCAGTTTTATAATTATTAAAACTTTATAGGTGCTAAGTTTTTTAATCATCCATGCTGAGGTTATATTTTTCTGTTTCGGCCATTAACTATCTCGAAAGTTTATATTATGTGATGGTTTCGGGCGTTCGTTATACTCTGTCCATTTTGAAGTTTGAGATTTTTTTTTCTCCTGGTGTTTTTCGCGGCTCTAGCTACAGTTGGCTGCATTCTATCAGCGTTTAGCGGGTGTTTTAGCATCAAGCGCGTGGTTCTGCGTCCCTTATTAACGGTTTTACTTAATTAGTCGGTTTGTAGACAGAGTTAACCAGTTAGTTCGGTTTTTATAATTTTATTCAATATTAAGTGTGCGTGCGTGCGTGCAGATGGATATGTGGTGATTAAGTCAAAGTGATTCGTTTTAAATTTTTTAGTAGTAACACAGGCATTTTATTGTGTCATGCCGTGGGGGTGTGTTTCACAGGGGTGTGATTCTTAATGTTTTTTCCCTGTTTTTGGTTTAAAACAAATTCCGCATCCTTTTTGGTTATGCGCGGTGCTATGCATTTTTGGCCATTTTTTCGCTTTTGTTCCGCTTTTTTTTTTTTTTTATAAAACTCAGGTTTTTTCTGCCAAAACTCAATGACCACCCCTGGATCATGAGACCCTGGAGTGTGCTCAATTGGTTGGAGCAGCTCGATCGCCTTTGGGTCAGATAGGAATTTTTTTCCATTAGGAGTTTCTTGCAAGTCACATTTCAAGTTTTTACCCTTGGTTTTTCGCCTATCTCTGGGTCATGTATGTCTTTGGCTGCTAAACTTTTTTGCCGATGGTTACTTACCTTATTTAAAAATATTCATGTATTATTTTTTCATTGCGTCAAGCAGCAGTACATACTTTAATGTATGGTTGTCAGTTTACAGCTGGTTGTATCAATATTAAATCTAGCTCATAGACGTTATCTTTGCGCCAAGCTACTTCAAATCACCTATTATAATCGTTTTGTGTAAAATTTATAAGGCTTGAACATGTATAAGATGCAAGTGTACAGATATAGTCATTTACAAATAATTAAGACTAGTCACACATTCAAGTGGATGCCTTAGCGGTAGTTGGTTTCCTTTTTCTTGGGTTTTGTTGCACGGTTTTGATTTGTTTTTTCGCCAGTTTCGCCGTCCGTTATTTTGGTTTGTTCATTCGGGTTTGCCGCCAGTTAGCTTGCCTTTTTTCGTTGCAGTTTTGATTTACGGCGTTTTTTCACATATCCTGCTCAACGATTCACTAAAGAGTGTTCACGCGTTTCATTTAATTAATTTGGTTACGGCAGTTCCATTGTGCTGGGCAGGTTGAATTTTTTCTTTAAAAAATCCAAATTCGTTTCCCACTTTTTTGTATAGGCATATCTAGCTCTCGCATCACGTTTTCAAACTTCGTCTCTGACCAAAATTTAAAAGAAGGGGGGGGGGGGGGGGGGGGGGGGGGATTGGCAAGTCCCTTGGCAGGTCCTTGTTTGGCGGTTTTTCATTTTAATTTGTTCATTTCCTTAAATTTTAAGGGCAAGTCCTAGTAATCTATTAAGCTAAGGCATGCATTTCAACAAAGACTGACACGGGGTTAATAATCCTTGATCATGGTTAAGATAATTTGCTCTCAACAAATGTGGAAGTGCATAAACTAATTGGCAATCTAAAATGGAAATAAAATGCGTAGATGAGGTAGATGTCTAGCGATAATATTTGGGTTGTCTCCCTCATTTCGCATTGCCATTCGATTCGCAATTCGCCTGTGACTGAGGTCTGTGAATGTCGGTTCACTAGTAGATGATGCATGTTGCAGAATGCCAGGGCGTATCCGCTCGTGAATTGATTATATAAATGTGCGTTTTCTGCATGAATTATTAAGGGTAAATATTTGCATTTCTATTCCTTGTATGTTCTATGAAAATTGCAAATTATTAGCTAGATAGGGTTCTTGTCTACTTTTTCAATGAGGCATCTCCATAAGTGTACCTTTTCGGACCCAACCTACTTTTTATTCAATGGCTTTAACGAATAGATTGCATTTTTATTCCCTGTCTAGCGTTTAGAGGCGTTTCTCTCTAAAGTTTTAATGTCAGATTAACGATAGAATCAAATTATTTCAGCTCGTTTCGTGCAGTTTGCTAACTTAGTATCTTCTGCATATTTAATTTATTTGCTGCTTGCATAAATTTAGCGCATCAAGATTGTACCCTGTCTAATGATGAGGGCACCTCCCTCTGTTAAAATATTAATGTAATATTAATAGCAACGTTGCAAATATGTTGAAAGTATCATGATCAAAAAAAGGTCATTGTAATCGGTTGGTACAAAAAATGACCAACACGTTATTCGTCTTTTAACACTATTTTTCTAACCGAGTCATGAAGACAATAAAGTTTATGAAGCGAAGCTGAATATAAAAAACCATTTGTCTAAGGCTAGTTGGTGTTGATATGGAGTTGTCATAACAACTCCATGGTTCAGTACTCGGCATTAATTTTGGGTGTGCTGGCCTCCATGTCCCTCCATTTGGTTTTATTGATTCGCGTTGCTTTCTAACCGCGTCAATCGATTTTTGGTGTATGGGACATAGTGGCTTTTCACGGTCGTGTTACCTAAGCCAATAACGGCTTTCGATTTGTGTTGTTTGTGTATTTTGTTATCGGCGCTGTTGGCAGATACATGTTTGATTACCAAAAACCGAAAGTAGGACTGTGGTTTCAAAAAAACCCAACTCCCACACCCAAGTTTCAAATATCAAGGGCCTTTAAGTTTCCTGAGTTTTGGGAAAGGGAATTTGTTTGGAAATGCATTGCTTTGGGCTGGTCTGTTCGTCTTTCTTTGGGCGGTTTCCTTTTTAATTTGGTCATTTCCTTAAATTTGTAAGGGCCCAGTCCTAGTATTCTATATTAAACGCTAAGGATGAATTTCAACAAAACTGCACTGGGTTAATATCCTTGATCATGGTTAGGATAATTTATTGCCTCAACAAATGTGGAATGTGCATAAAACTAATTTGGCCATTACACTGGAAATAACATGCGTTAGATGAGGGGGTAGCGGTCTAGCGGAATCTTTGGGTGTCTCCCTCAGGTTTGCATTTGCAATTCGATTTTAGCAATTAGAATGTGACTTAGTTGTGAAGTCTGGTTCAATATTGCTAGATGATACACTGTCTAGCAGAATGCAGGGCGTATCCCTGCGTAAAATGATTATATAAATGTGCGTTTTCTGCATGAAATTAAGGTAAGGTAATATTTTTGCATTTATATTTCCTTGTATGTTCACTATGGAAAATTGCAAATTAGCTAGGGATATGGTTCTGTTCTAGCTTTTTCAAGGGCATCTCCCTAAGTTACTTTTCGGACAAACCTACTTTATTCACTGCTTAACGAACTAGATCCACACTTGTCTAGCGCTTATAGAGGGCGTATCTCTCCTACAAGTTTAATGTAAGATTAAGATAGCAATCCACTCTATTCAGCTCGTTTCGGTGACGTTTGCCTAAAGTAGTATTCTTTGCCATATGTAATTTATTGGATGCATCAAGTTAGCGCTATCAAGATTGTCCAGTCTTCTAATGCCATGGAGGGCACCTCCCTCGTAATATTACGAATATTAATAGCAACGTGCAAATCTGTTTATATGTTATCATGATCAATTAAAGAGTATTTGTATCGGTGGTAAAAACATGACCACCAACAGTTCTTGCGTCATATTTTTCTAACCGAGTCATGAAGACCATTCGAATATATAACTGCACAGTCATATTTAACGTTTACCGACCAAGATACATTTCTCCATTTCATATGAATGACACCACTTTTTAATAACTACGTATATTATAATGGTTTAATAGATTAATTGAATTAACTAATATATGGTAAACAAATCATTATTTGCCTCTATTCTATGGGGAAAGGAAAATAATTGAACCAAAATTTTTCAGATGTGACTAGAGTCGTACAGGTTTGAAGTTATACCAAAAATCCCACGTATGTTTTTTTCGGGGGGTCGGGAGAAGAGGGGGTGGGGGGGGGTTTTGAGATTGGTCGGTCCCATTAAACTAAACACTGCTAACCCTGCATTGTGCTCTGTAAGCAGGTGTTGGTCTCAGATAAAACCCTTTTATAGTTTTTAAATATTTGTTTTGACTACTGTTCAAATTTCAGGGATTTAACAGTAATTCTTTAGAATTGTAGTAGGTGCATCAAAATAGATTTAAAAGGAATGCCTAATGACTCGGATTCATCATATTAGATTTTTAAATTCTGCTTAATTTTCAAGTAATATAGATAATTTTAACGCTAACACAGTGATTGGTACTTGAATTATTATTCATAAGTAATAACTTTTAAATCCCTAAATTTAGAGTGCAGGATCCAATTTGAAATCGCACATTGCATCACACTTGCAGTAAAACTAATCGCAATCACAAGGATATTCCTCAATCTTACCTTTGAGCGTTTTACTGCAGCTTTTATCCATTTGTCCTTGATCCTGACCTGTCCGAGCTGCACCTCTACATCTCCGAAATTTCCTTTTCCTCCAAGATGTGTCCGACAAAAACCAATCTTCCCAGCATATCCCATTTGCCTGAGGTCACTTCTTAAACCCCCGGGCATCTAAATATATCTTCATACTCATCCTCATCCATATTAAAGATTCGTTCTCGAAACGACAGCTCCATTTGCCTTCACTAAAAATAATCAAAAAATAATAATAATTATGAAACTTATCAACCCTTAAATAAAGGAAGACTATAAGCAATACAAATGAACACTGATGCGATGTGTGGATGGGTTGGTTTGCTTTCCATTTGTAAGTGGCCACTATTTGATAGACCTTTGAGGTGTACGGGTCAGCGAGAGTGCGAGAGCGTCAACGGAGACCAAGCCATAGCAAACATCAACTGCCACTACAGTGGAAAATGTGCCATTGTATGATAGTGAGCTGTACGTAAAATCGATGGCCAACCATTCCTGTATAGCCATTACATATAAAAATTTCTCATGTTGCAAATGCAGAATAATGTCTATTTGCTCGGTTGAACTTTCTCTTTTAGCTACTTAGATTATCGATCTATAAAAACGCCGGTGCCCTCTTGGGTTGGGCTATCAAAAGAAAGGGAAATGCCGGTAATTTCCAGAACAAAATGATAATTTTCCTTTCTTCTCTATGCATGGATCAAATAACAGTAACCATTGTCATTGATATTGAGGGATTTATCTGAGGCTATCACTCCGCGAGACTCTTACTTTGGAGGTGACGCGTAAATGTAGCTGAAACCCCTAGTTTGGGATAAATTGGCATGGCTGTCTCTCATGCCAAAGCCTAACATTTGGCACTTCTTCTTCTTACACCGAATGCCCCTGAGTTTCGAAGCGCCAGCCTTACAACCATTATTCCATGTTTCATATGCGAGTGGCCAACCCCCGGGTTAACAGCGCATGAAGGACGACTGTTAAGGAACCTATTTACTCCGCTTTATAAAAACTGAGAGGCAGACTTAATCATTGGCGATCATCTGGCCAGTTCGCTGTCGTTGATGTTGTTGCTGTATTGTGATGTTGTTGCTGTATATGGTGATGTTTGATGAGTACACATGATGGTGATGTCATGATGATATTGTTATTATTTTGATGACGTGATTTATATTGATGTTGATGTAGATGGGCCTCCCCACCAATAAGCAAATACCACCCCATCACTGGCCACGCTTTAAATCCATCTGTTAATCTGTCTTATCTAGATTCCATATGACAGGAATGTCATTCATTGACCAACACTTTGTAATAGGATTCTGACTCAAAGACCTTCTCATCCTTGTCATCTGTTTTTGGTAGGCGATAGATGTTGTTCTCTATCATCCTTTTCTTGACCTCTTCTCCTTCTAACACAATTACCACCGATGACAACTCCTTGATGATAATAAACATAACCGCAATGAACCACCATAACATCAGAAGTAAGCAAGATTTAGATCCTGATGATTAGAGGCTGCAATTCATGAAGCAGATGAGTATGGTATTATTCAAAACTTTAGTTATAAGCCTTTTACTTATGACTTCTTCTCTAAAATTATATATTTACTTTATTTACTTTACTTTTTTATCAATCAGCAATTTATACGTTTCGACCCAAAAACATATGTCACGTGTCTGGGAAAATGTTTAATTTTTAACGGAAGTACAAACCGTATGCATTTCATTAAATCTTTTCAAAGCTACCTGGTATTTCCAAACCAAGATATGCAAAATCCTCAATATGAATGAACAAGTGCACCAAAGCAGGATACGTTTATCTAATACTTACCAATTGCTATTTAGTGTGGTCGGCGCCTCCATTTTTACGACTTGTGCTAAATAGAATTGCACAAATGATCCAAGAGGCCTGCTTTCAAATGGTCAATAAACAGCAAGATATACAAATAAAAATATAATTTCAAATTCTAAAATTTAATTATCAAGATTGTACTGAATAGCTGAAAAGGAGTAAATAAATAACAGCCCTCCAAAACACCCGAAATTCGAATATAGATGACCATGATTCGAGCTGGTTGATTTACCTTTTGTATGACTAAATCTGATTTGAAGCAGAGATAGAGTGGACCATAGGGCATAATGTCATGAGAAGCTTGCAAACCTTAATACGTCTCAAACAATATAGAACTCAACATCTATCCCGGAGTGTTTATAGTTACCGTATATAGGCCATGGGATCAATGGGGAGAATGCTCGGATAAGGACTTCAAATACGTATATCTGCGAAGTAACTGATTTCTGTATAGATTAATAGTATTTATATTATACCTTCCAATACTGTGGGTATGTCAAGCGTAAAGTTACACATTTTCTTCAAAATGAATAAAATGTCATCTCAATTTCCTTCCCTGAATATAGTGACCAGTGAATGTACATCATACTACATTGACTCAAGCAAATAATAGGGCTGTTGGTATTCATTAAACCGCCTGGTATTCAGATGACCAAGCACTGTAGATTAATTTTATCTGGACGTGCAGAACCGTTGTTATACTGCCCATGCAGTTGAAAAGGGTTCAGGTGTTATCACCATCCCGAATTAGATTGGGGTACTTTTTTCAACAGTAAAGCAAATTACTTAAGGTAGCTCACGACAATCTAAAATAATCCCTGAACACACTATATGACATCTCCAAAAAAAAAAAAAAAAAAAATTAACTTCTGATCTGTTTCCGTAAAACAAAATTAAGGTGTTCAGACAATGACCTAGGATGACCCTTGACCTGAAATTACTTCACACCCCTTCACGTCTTATGCTTACCGACTGTCCTCACCAAGTTTCACGAAAATACATCCAGGACTGAGAGAAGAATTATTGACAAACAGTGAACGCCTAGGATACGTCAACTATAAATAAATTTCGTTTAAATTTATTTCCAACTAGAATAATTACCTCCAAAAATCCACTTGTAGCACCCACATATATGTTATATTCCTCTCCTTTTTCAAGCGGTCGGTTTTTCATATCCACCGTAGGTTTTCCCATCACCAATAGTAAAGCTACCATCATACCCAAATTTGCTGATCTCAGCAGTGATGTATGCATCAGGGTTGATATCAAAATCTGGCACACTGGAAATGGGGGGCTGTCGTTCTATTCCGTATTTGTAAGAGCTGTTATCAAAAATATTTTTTCAATTTTAAACGATATTCTTAGTAATATTCGAAATCACTGGGCAATATTTTAATTATAATTAAATAGCGACCAATGTACACATCTTACACAAGATATTTGAAGTTCAACGCTGGATATGAAATTGTGATGTGCTGTCAGTTAATCCCTCAATAGTCGGAGTTGAAGGATTTGCAGACCTGTAAGGAAAACATAATAACGTTAAAATGGTGTTGTAACGAAATATTAAAAGAATCGTTGTGTTTGATGAGGCACATGGACGTAGGATAATTCAAATCTTGAAGGGCGTATTTCTTTTCAATGCATATCTTGGGTAATGCTAGTACCCTGTAAGAACCTTTCGTATACAGTTCAAGCCTCTATGAATCACCGTCTCCTTCACTTGTTACCTCAGAAACCAGGAATTCATAGAGGTAGAAGGCTCTAAGTATTCCATACAGGGAGTATATCTCATTAGAATTGTCTGCTACTGGTTGTATAAAATTGAAATATCCCGTCGATTAAAATCACGTTCGTATGGTTTTTCAATAGCTCTATGGGCAATCTGGAAGTACAAGAATACTAGGATTTCTGGTTACATTTGCTGGTTTCACGAATAAATACAATCAGGCTACTAAAGCAGAAATATTTCATCAAAGCATCCCGTCCTTAGGAGGGGACCGTAAGCCGTGGGTCCCGTGGAGAGAGCACAGAGAGTTTCGTAGTAAGGATGAAAACGATTCCCAATCCCCCAGACGTTCGCGAACGGGCCATGTTAGGAGCGTCCGCATCATGGATACACGCGGCGGGGCCCGATCAGAGTACATTTTATAAATAAAACTTATATATATTCAGAATGTCGCCCTTTCTCATTAATAAATAAATGACCTTAACACTTAAGTGCCCAAGATAAAAAAAAACTTCGTTGTGCCCAAGGGCGGGGGGGTTCCTCGGGACCCAACCAAGTAACCACTTTCTACCATGGGGCAGTTTGATCATGACACAACACAAGTAAATGGGGTTCACAAAAGAATCACATACCCACAATAAAAATGAAAATCCGAACTTTGACCTATGACCTATGGCCAAGTGAAATTGAAATTGTTACTCTCGAAAAAGAAGTGGTTCGCACTTTCCATCCACAGCAACTTCCAACTAAGTTTTGAACCAAAATAATTCATTATATCAACTTTAGCAATACCACCCAATTCCCAACTTGCCCCCTCATTTGCAAAATATAGCCAAATCTATACCATCCTGTATTTTCTCAGAAACTCACAAAATCACCTTGGTTTCCCATAAACTTACACCAGTTAAGAGCATGTCATGACAAAATTAAAATTAATGCTATGCATATAAAAGGTTATTTAGATTATTAATTATTAATTAATTGCCTCCTAAGGTATATACGTAAGAAAATAAATCCAAGATTTAAGTACTTTTAATTTTTTAATTAGTAAAATATCTTGCATTTTTTCACTTCCGTTAGTTGCCCAAAGGGGGGGGGGGGTTCCTAGGGAACCAACCTAATTATTCAATGGAAGCCGCGGGCAGAGATTTAATTTTTTTTAGTATCATCAGAAGCGTTATTCATTAAATCAGAGAATTAGCAAACAAAATCCTTTGAAAAATTGATGCGTAACCGAGAAACGGAAATTCGCAAAAAATCAAAAGTTGGGTACTAGGAAACCCCCCTTGGGAAATTAGTGTTAACAAATCTTATCGAATAAATATAAAACACAAAAAACAACTGTACATACGGACGACAGCTCAGTGCACCCTACTTTGTGTTTTTTTTACACTTGTGGGTGGTTTTGAATCGGCTAATGGATTCATGAGGAAAAAATAACTTACCTCATAAACCAAAATGGTTTGTATTATGATTAGTCGGTTTGTACTCCATCTAAGGTCAACACTATTTTCTCAATGCTATTAACAGGTGAGCCCAAATGAAGAATGAGAATTGTAGAAACAAAAAACGAACACAAAATTATAAATGCAACGAACAAATAAATATGAAGAATTTTATGTGGAACGATGTTTAAAGATGATTGTTATTAATGGTTCATAACTATTAGGCATTCATTTACCACGCAGTGAATGTTTTACACCACTAGGCCAAGATTTTACAATCGTATGCAAAATGTTGTCTTTTAGTTGTTGAAAACATTTCAAGCAGTGCCAAAACAGTTTGGAGACTCGATAGGAGCTGCAAGAGGTATCGCTTGTAGAATGTTTCAAAAATCTATAGTGGAAATCATGACGTATATGCCGACTTAAAGCCTATAATTTCGCCCTCCATTTACCATTTCCATAGCAATCCAACAACATAAAACAAGACAAAAAAGAGCAAGTAAACTGCGTCATCCCCCTGGAACATGACCTCAGATGACTTTGGTCGATGACAATTCGGCCACATATGAGGAACCGCCTTTTGCACCTTAACCTCAAATCTAGAGTTTAAATCGGACTTCAACTTTTCTGAAAACGAGCCTTCCTTCCTTCCTCTTCCTTCCTTCCTTCCTTCCTTCCTCCTTACCTCCTTCCTTCCTTCGTTCCTTCCTCCCTCCCTTCCTTCCTCCTTCCCTTGCCTCCCTCCAAATGTTTTTATGGCAATACCAGAACAGAACAGAAAAGAGAGAAGAATCAAAGCGGTACTATTGAATGTTATATTGCTAAATTTGTTAAAGATCTATAGGTATCTAGTGGAAGAATCCATCGGGTACCACCTTGGCACCCTTGGCAATTTGAGTTTAGTGAAGTTACATAAGAGGATTAATGGTCTAGTTTATAATTTCCAAAATGGATTTCTCCAGTCGCAAAGGAGTAAAATGGATGCCTAATAACAGGTATAGGTCAAACTAAATAAAATGCTACCTTGATATAATCTTTTATTCTTTCTTGAAAAAGTTTTTAAAAGTCTAGTTTACTATATCCACAATCCCCCCAAAAAAGTGCCAACATAATGAATGTTTATGATGAAATACGGTTAAGGGGCCCATAACATAGGGTTAGACATCTTAGATATAGCAAACTATAATATACCAAACTTTTTTGAGATCATTGTGTCACGACTTAATCAATTACGAAAAGGGCATTTTGAAAATTGATCCATTTAAAAATGTTATCCTTTGACTATTTTGACCTTTACAAAAATCGTTATTAGTCATTGTACAGCCACGTCACCATTGAGGTTTTATTACACTCTTTTGGACTTCAGGAAGATTTGTTGATATTTTATGACTTGATGATGCCTTTGGAAATTTAATCCCTTATGTGACCCTCGATAACTCAAATTTCCCAAGGGTCAAATGTTGACCTCAAATGGTTCTGCTATGACGTCTCGTAGACGTCACATGTCAGAAATACCTTTCAAACCCAAATCAATGCGCCTGTGAACAAGTGATCTGAAATTTATTATATACACAGATTTCACGATATTTAATCTGTGAGGGGTTCAGATTTTGGTATGTTTCAAAAACATTATGTATACAATTCATATTTATACTTACAATTACTAATCTTACTCAAAGTCTCATTTCTGGATGCCTCCAACAAAGTAATCGTTTCAGTTCAACGATGATATGTCCCCACAGTGAAGACTCCAAAATGACAGCTTCAAAGTCCACTTAAAACTCCTCAGGTAATATTCCAATGGAATCTTCTCATCCTGAAGATAGCTTTTGTCCACAGTTTAAACGACAAAGGTTTGAACAAATCCTCGACCGACACTAATATTCTCACGTAAGAAAAATCCAGGTATTATATTATCCACAATCAGTCTGTGCCGCTAATTTTCCTCATTTTTGGACCAACAAACTGGAATCCTCTTCATGGGGGGAATCCCCATATTTTGCAATGTTTTGATCTCAAAGCATAAAACAAGTGACTCAGTTTCTAAGTTTACTATTGGGGAATTCCCATTTCTCCCCTTGTGCAATTTATCTACAGATGCACCTTGCACAAACAACACTAGGGGATCCCTGCTCTCTTTTTCATACACACAAGTAATTCCCCGTGAGAAAAATCGTTTGCTCGAATAACAGATTGAAAATCCAAATTATATCTTTAAATCAGAAAAAAAATGGAAAGCTATATCAACATCGTAAACTAGACACCGTGATCTTTCCAATAAAATGTCTAAGTGCAAAACTTCACGCTCATAATGATGTCTTCAAATGAGGTCGCATCCGACTAATATCTAAAATGCTCTGGTGGTCAAATATTATATAATAGGTACTATTTCATATGAAGCCAATCATACCTAAACAAAGAGAGAAGGAGATCTCTCAGTGATCTCCATAGTACAATAAGCTTTTTGCCTTAAATTATTGAATGAAAAATGGCGGCCATATTGGGCCAAAAAAAACTTAGGAAAACACGCCATCTATTTCAAGCGCGATCGAAAATACATTCTTACCAAGCATTTTTTCGATCAGATCCAGGATGGCTGCCAATATGTCTCCAAAAGTTCCAACAAAAGGTCAAAATGTGAATAAATTGAAATTTTGACTAGATATAATAATTGTTGAAGAAAACATTCAATTTTATTTTAAGGGCTCGTAAACTCTTGTCAGGCTGTATTTAATATTATCTTTACCTCAATTCAAGATGGCAGCCAATTATGGACGTCTTCAAATTCGTTAAAATGTACCTTTACCATATGCTATATTTATTTATATTATCTCAGGAAATCACAATAAAGCCACGATTTCAGTATTGAAATAATATTGACCTTGGACTATTGGAAACTCATATCGGGATATTTGCCCTTAAATACTTCTTTAAATCTAACCCAAATTGCCATTGTATAACCATGACCAAACATTTTGAAAATTTAAGCCTGATAAACGAATATTATATTGATCAAAAACAGGTCCATACCCAAATTTATACTTTTATAATAGTTTCGGATGAACATAACTACAATAATACAGACATATTATTTGTAGGTTTTTAAAGTATGAAACAGCAGTCGCATTGGTTACCATCTGAGATTTCTCCAGTGCTATCAAAACGGAATGCAGACACAAGTTTTCTAATGGTAAAGGGACACACTTTACACCTTTAATTATATATTTGTAATATTGTGAATAATATAACCAAATATATACAAAGTATAGGTAATTTTAAGGTTTTATCTTGAAATGTGCCCGCTTGGCCGCTATCTTGAAATTGAAACCCCGCTATCAAGATGGGTGAAAACGCCCAGATAAGGTTTGTACTGGTCATCAAAGAAAATATACTTCATGGTACTTGAGCGTTTTCGATTTATTTTTAATGACGTCATATTAATTTGATCCCTATATATATAAATCATCGATTTGTTTTTACAATGTGGCTTAATTTAGATGGAATCCAAAGAATTAGAAACTAAACATGAAGGTCCACGAGAACCAGCTCCTTACATAGGATCTGACAACTATCCACAGCGTGGTGTACATAGAGGTTCAACAATTTTTATCAGTATCAACAGGAAAAGATAATTAAGTTGAAGCCATGCAATTATCATGTTATTTGAAGATAATTGTATAATAATGGTTAAGAAACTTCAAAAAATTGAAGGAAAAAAAAAATGCCCCTTTGCCTTCAAAAATGCAGAAAAAACTAGGGAATTGACGGAATTTCAGCTGAAAAATCCAATATGGCGCCTGAATTGTGATTGTAATACAGGTTAGTTACAAATATGGCGAAAAAAAAAATAACTATGTTGAAGCCATGCAAGTAACATGTCTTATATGAAAGATAATTGATAAACAATTACTTACGACTTAAAAAATTTGAAGACAAAAATTGTCCCTGGTTTAAAAACTCGGTTGTTAAATCTAGGAATATTATTGCCATTTTCAGTTTAAAATCCAATATGGCGGCTATGAAACAAATGTCGGAGCCCAACCCTGTTATCGGGGGGAGTAACACATTACTATCGCAAACATAAAACATCGTCGGTTGCATCACATACTGTTCTATCTCAGATTTTTGAGGAAAATTCGGTAAGTGTTTAATATGATGTTGAACTCTCATAATACAGGTTCAGACTTGGACTCTACCTAATTAATGAGATACTAATTAGCAAATTTGATCTATGTTGCATTTAAATTTTCAAATTTATTTTTTCACAACGAGCTTATTGACATAGATCACTATGTGATGCCCTAAAAATAACGTACATGGATGAATTACGATTCATATCGAGCTATCTGTGGTCTATCTACGAAATCGAAGTCGATAAGATACATATATCTTCATCACATACGATCTAAAGACCCAAAAAAAAAGTAACGCAGCATGTCTAAATACCCCAATTAAGTTACAAACCATTGGTCTATGTACGGAAAAACATTAAAATGATATAGAGTCTGTATTTTTCTGAAACAAAAAATTTTGACACCCTTCTTGCTCATTGTGATCAATATCGCCTACACAAGTCCATGTTACGAAATGGTCACATTTCAAAGTTGCACTGAAGACGTTATTACAAGGTTACACTACACAACCATGCATTAAGTTGTTAAGTGATACACACTTCACGGGAAGAAAGCGATCTTTCACTGAATGGACAATCAATACGGCTATAACCTTTTATTGCACAATTTAAAAAGGAGAGAGTTTCTTATTAATGGGTATTGTGTTGGCAATATTGATCGCAATGGGCAAGAAGGGTATCAAAATTTACGGAAGGAAAACGAACTATTGATTATAATTTTATGTTTTCGTGCTAAGACCAATGATTTGTAACCTTGGGCGTTATTAGAATGCTGGTGTACTTTTTTTGGTTCTTTATATTAATCGCGTCACATAGAGCGCTATCTGGAAATAGATTACTATGTGATGTACTGATACGACAATTGCGACTTTTTTATACGTCACATACTGAGTTATCTTGTGTTTATATTCAGACCATCGTTTGGAAAAACAAAAACAATCTCCATCACATACTGATCTATAAGTTTACACTCATATTAAACAGTGTTGACTTGAATACCAGCATTTATTTTTCACCGAATTAAAAACTCTGAAGTGTTTTCTTGATGATATTTCCTTAGCCTGATAGTAAATGACGCAATCGGTATGTTTCGAAGCGCATTACGAACGGAAGATTTCCAATTGCGATTTGTCGAAACACTATTTTGTGAGATAGATCACTATGTGATGAAGCGGACGACATATCACAGCTAACAGTTTCGGGCCAACATGTTTAATTAGGAACTTCTATAATTTTATATTACGGTATCAACAGGAATAAGTAACTGCTGTTTTTACTATCCGGTCACATTGGAAAACAAACTCAGTAGTGCGATTTTGCGTCGATGAATGGGGTTCCATCATACGCAACAGACAAGCGCCACCATTAGAACGTGTCTTCTTCATGGGTTTACTTCTAGGGGCGGTTTGCCTACAACAACGGCACAATTGAGCCACACCCGCACCGTTGTGCTCCAACTCACTGTCCGAGAAATGTAAAGTGCTAACTACCTATGTTTATAAATACGAACCCAATTTAGCCTGAAAATTTTTTTAGATCTTCTTTAGAGAGCGGTGTTTAGAAAATTTTGCTACGAACTTACGTGTATTCGTACCAGCTAATACTGTTTTCATTTTAAAATATCTTAAAAACATACATACACAAGCTTTGTTACACATTACTGAACAGAGGTCATGCATGGCCTCACTTGTCACAAGTGATACTAGTGGTAATAATTTCTGCTATCATTCAACTACTACTCCCTTCAAAACTGAGACAAAATTCTTTTTAAAAGAAACGACGTGGCAGAATGTTAGAAGCTGTATCAATTTAAGATGGTCCTCACTGCATCATTCTGATGAAATTGTACCCAAGTCATTCTTAATCTTATCCCTTAGCCTTGTGCAATGCCTAATATACTCCACAATCCTGGTGTTTTTTGGCATGAGAACTTTCTGCAAACCGAGACCATGATGGTGGAGATTTTTTTTTACAATAATAGAGCCTAGTTTTACCTGTAATGGCCGATGGGGCCTGACCACTTACTGGTGATAGCACCCCTAAAAGAAAAGAAGAATTACTGAAAGCTTCCAATATATTTTATGGTTGATAATTGGTCCACATTTGAAAGCTAAATGGTTCCAATTTCACATTATATTACTTTTTGCATCGATTTTGCCTTTTTGGCCAATATTATTTAATTAACTTAAACCGCGTAAACTGTTTATAGGCACAAGCCAAACTCCATAAAAAAGCATTGAAGTGGGGGTGTTATGCGTGTTGCCCAAACCGACTTTTTCTAGAAGTAGCTCCTTGTTCGGTGGGCGCAAGTTTGTGCTATCACTTACGTTGCTATAACGCACTTATTCATTTCCATTCTTCCTCCATTCCTTTTGAAAAAAAATAATTATGAATTAGGGTTGCTGACCGAATTTACCGTTACACAGGTGCGGGAAGGTAACGAAAGAAAGCAAAAAGATGATGGGGGTAAGTCGGGGAAAGGTGGGGCGAAGAAAATGGGTGAACACGGGTGATGCACCCAATTTGTTACCAATTTTTTAAAAAAAAAAAAAAAAATCCTTTTAAACATTTTTTTTTAAAATGCGTTAAATGTGATCTTGTTAAAAACGAATCTTGAATCTTGTATCTGTTTTGTGAATTTGGCGCTTTTTGATTCATATGGTTTATTAGCTATGTTAACAAAATTGTCCACAAAACATTCTTTTTTGAGACTTCTCTACATTTACAATCCAATGTGCTTCCCAGGATTGAACCTCTAGCATACTGGACAAAGATATTGTACATCTTGCCACCAACAAGAGCCAAGTTTTGTAGTCACCATACATTTTGCCATCACCAACAGTGAAAAAGTTCGATTGGTTCACATTTCGCCGCGGGTTATATTGGCACACTATGAAGGAATCTGGATCGTCATTTAGGAACTTTCTTGGTAAGTCTTCTCCTGAAATCAATGAACATTTTCCACTCCGGCAACATAACATGCTTAAAAAAGTAACCATAAAGAAATGTTAAGAAAATGTAAAGCTTTAAGACATTGCTGAAATTTCAAACGAAATTAATGAAATGATGCGTGTAGTATACAATGGAGACCACAGGGTAAACATAACAAACTCAAAAAATTGACATTCCAGGAAGTGTTTGAACTCATTTCTGATCATTTAATGTGTTCAACTCAAGGTGCAATGTTATGTCCAAAACTTGAGATCAATTTTAATTAAATTCTTGGCTTATTGGAAATGGTATCAGAAACGACTACATGATGCTTTAAACAAGATAGTCGTGTACTAATTTAAGTGACACTATCATCAGCTGTTTAAAAAAAGTGCCATTGTTTGCCTAGCACCTCACGTTTATGGTTCACACTATCCACGGAGAACATGTAATTTGGTACAATTCAGGTGCGTTCCGAGAGAGGAGAAGAACAAACTTTTGCTACACTTCCTTTTGTGGATGGATTGTCTCAAAAAACTAAGCATATTTACAAAACCTATGGTATTGCAACTTCATTCAAACCACACAGCACCTTAAGGAGGAAAACACAACTGTGTCTCCAAACGGATCCCACCCGGCCGACAAGAAATCTGGCGTGGTTTACGAGATCAATTGCATGAACTGCCCTGGCCTGGTACATATATAGGACACAAGGGCGCAAGCGGGTGTGTGAATTAACACAAAATTTAGCACCCAGACGCCGAAATTAC
This sequence comes from Ophioderma brevispina, assembly GCA_023653785.1. Classification (NCBI taxonomy): domain Eukaryota; kingdom Metazoa; phylum Echinodermata; class Ophiuroidea; order Amphilepidida; family Ophiodermatidae; genus Ophioderma; species Ophioderma brevispina. Next base: position 49,003 of record JAMKCH010019478.1, read on the forward strand.
CTGCTGTCGCAGAGCATTTTTCCACCACGGACATATATTGATTGGGACAATACCAAAATTTTGGACGAGGGAGACAGAGTATCCTCGTCAGGTGCGGGAGGCCATTTAAATCAAAAAAGAAGAAACCTCATGAACCGGACCCAAGGAATGGAATTACCGTCCCTATATAATGGGACTTTCTGGCTGAGTGTTCATCAAAGGTCAGAAAAAAGGTCAATCATCCTTAAAACATCCCCCAACCCCAAAAGGGGATGTTATGATGAAGAAATTTGGGGTACATTCGAAAATTCAAGGCAGGTCACTTGTGCTGTAGCCTGTTATTTAACATATCAACACAGTGTATATATGAATTATAATCAGACTAAATTGTCAAGCATATCATACCATATCATACGTATACTGATATACATACCTAACACCCTCTGGTAAAGAGAGGAGAAATATTATAATCACTGATGACCAGAAAAGTGTTGACACGGGGTCGTAAACAAGCAACAAAATGAAAAAACAAAATCATAAAGATTCTTGGGTATTTACTTGATATACTTTGAAGTTGTTTTCCTGAAAAATATGCAGCATTTATGTATTTTTCCATATGATTCAGCAAATGTGATATTCTGTTATATTTCGTTTGATGCATCGATGCACATGCAGTCTAATTTTGGTGTGTATAATTTTTTCCGGAAGCCTCTACCATTCTTACTGCTCAAAAGAACTTTTAATAGCCTAGACGAAGAATTGTACAATTTGGTCACCAAAAACGCGGTCATAAACGTGCCCCCGATTGCCAGCGTCAATGCCGATTATACAAAAGACTTCGAGAGGGTTTAAGAGATATTTTACAAAAACAAAGACACCGAAAGAAACTACGAAGGCTAACTAATCCAAGATGTATAATCAAAAAGAAAATTTTCAGATGGTTAGTGAGAATTCTAGGTTGCGACACAATCCTAATGTACCCTGTCATTACAGTTCTCTTATCGTGAAGATATGGAGCTACGAAAGACAAACAAATACGTTTAGCCGTCAAACTATGAACCGGTTCTGTGAAAATAAATGATAATTGTTTACATCTTACCCTTGAACATATGAATTTAGTTGCAGTTCTGCGCTACTTTTCAACTCGCAGGCATGCGGTTTTGTACTAGAATTTCTTATTATTCGCAATAAAGAGCAAAATCAAGAAATATCAAAACTCCCGATCAAATTGAAAAATAGTTAGAGGAAACTGCTTTAAAGTAGTGTCAACGCATTGCTGTAAGGTATACCAGGCAGTAATTAAAGAGAAGACATATTCAAAAGCTCATCCTCTAGTCATGCTCTTGTATGCAAAAAAGTTAAAAAAGAACAAAAACTATCGCTATATATATATTATATATATATATATCTAGATATATATATATATATATATATAGATATAATTATATATATATATGGGAAATTGAGTGCTAATAACCTCTGTGAATTACTCTCATGCAATAAGTACATAAATATGAAGAGAAATTTTCACACGTCGGAACATAACCATATTATAAGTTGCAAAAGAACGTTGCTGTGGATGGGACTTCGAACCCCACCAAACAATCTCGCTTAGTCTGGTGCGCTAATCCATTGCGCCATGTGCCACGACGGCACAAAAATATGGGTCTGTTCGATGGTTTGACACCATAGCCGTTCATAGCGGAATGCCGTCCATATCACGAGGTGATCGACATAGTCGGAAATTTGATACGATGACAACACGGAATTACTATCTATATAAGTATGTTTATCGGGTTGTTCTGAGTTGTTATCGTATCAAAAAAACCTGCTTTACACTTACGGCTGACTTTTTACCGGCCGTGGCCCGTTACGCTGTTACTCCAGCTTTCCGGTTTACCGCGGACGTTTCAGTTGATCTGGAATGTCAAACAAAAAATCCACAATATAAAGCAAATCAGTGATTTCTGTTCATTTGGAACATATGCTTCAAAAGGAATGGCATAATAAATATACAATATAATGTGGAGCAAAATGACGAGTTAAAATTGCGAGATCCTCCTTGGTTGGGACATAGCCTAACAGAGCCAAAGTGTCGAACTACTTAAAAACCAGGCAAAAAGGATCAGCGACTCTTTTTACCGATTACGAAGTTAATCGGTCGAATGTCTACAGAAATAAGACAAAATGATTGAAGTGCCGCCGGAGAGAAAGGATTTTAAATATCATTCAAGGGAATTAAAAGCAGAAACAATGGAAATACAGTTTTTACAGATACGAGCTTTTGTCTACCTGAACTGTAGCCATACGGGTGTTAACTATAATGCAAGATTCATTAAAATCGGAGTGGTGGTGGGGCGTACAGCACACTGTTTGTTGGAGACCGACATCGACGCCACGAGTACGACGTCGGATTCTGCTATGGTAAATTCTCCTCTGGCTAAAGCCGCAAGATACAAAAATCAAGATGAATCTCATCTGTACTCAAAGGAATCTGGTTTTAAGACAATACACTAAAAATACACTATAATTCATCATTTTCCGTGACTCTGAATCGTATCAAAATTTCGACCATCATACTGCTAATACACCTGCGATTCTATTTCCAATGTTCAATGCACGGTTATTCACTGCAAACAAAGTTCACGCACTTATATGCATTTATTTTACCTTCTTTTAAATTTTTTGCATCATAAATGTTTTGCAATAAAATTTAAATGAACTTCTAGATAAATTGAAAAAATCGCTACCATTTTGTTACAACGGTGCGACTAAAAAGTTGTTTTCTATGACATATGACAGTTCCTTCACTGCTTAACATCTTCCTGATTCGATAAACTTTGGGTGCATTGTGTTCTATCAGGGATTTCCCACATGGTGCCACTATAGAATGGTTTATTCTGGTAAGGACTTCTTCAGTCGGTCACTTTATCAAGTCTTTATTCCTCACCACGTCACTCACACTTACTAAAAAAAAAAAATAAAGTTTCCACTGAGGTATACAAATTTTGGAGGGGGGGGGGGGGGAAAAGAAGTTGCATCCATGCGGATTTTTTGGTGGTATTATGGCATCTATTGTACATGCTCCTGCCGTATTGTGCTTAATGCAGGGGCTGGATGCTGTTGATGCCAAAAATTTTTTAATAGTTGCTGGTGCTGTTGCTGTACTATATTGTGGGTGCTTTGCTGCAATACTTGCTGCTGTTGCAGGTACTACAATAACTTATTGTTTTGTGATCAGGTGTGAATGCTTATTGCTGTGACAGGGGTGCAATTTTGTTGCTGTGGCAGTTGAAATGCTTGTTGTGAAGCTTGCGTTTGCAATACTTGTTGGGTGCTGTTGCGTGACTATTTGCTGCTGATGAAGTTGCTTGGCAATGTTGTATGCTGTTACAGTTTGCTGGCAATGTTTGTTGCTGTGGCAGTTGAAATGCTTGTTTCTTGTTCCCATTGCTTCAAATGTTGCTCTGCTTCAACGCTTCTTGTTGTTCTTGGTTTGCAATGCTTCTGGCTGGCACTGTTGCTGTACGTTGTCGCCACGGCTGTGACGCAAATCTTACTTCTGTATTACAGGTACTGGTCTTGTTGCTGCAAGTGAGGTTTTTGTTGCCTACACTGAAATTAATTTGCACTGCGTTATAATTGAGTTTTGTGCCTTCTTGAAATGTCGGTTCAGGCCTGACACTTGTTGATGCAGTAGGTTTACGTTGCCTATTTAAACTTGGTGCTGCATTAAGTATTAAGTTTAAATGATTATCACAATATGACCTGACAATATAAAGCCATGTGTAAATACATTATGCGTACCCAAAACAAGTGCCGGTTTATACTAAAAGGCAAAAAGCGGAACACTGAGATTCTGTATACACAAACATTTTTCGTACAGTTATGGTAATCTGTTTTGCATCTCAACGTTATATCAATATTTGACGCAGGTTATTTATTATTTTTTGTAAATATTATTTTCACAAAAAAAAATCTTGTCCAATCCAATAATGCTCCAGAATCGGTAGTATAGCCTTTCATGTTCAGTGGTGTTGGAATGTGTTCTGTCACCACACATTACCGCTCTGTGTCTGAAAGAAATACTTTATATTAATATACTCCCCGCCTAAAAAATCCGAATGATATAAATTACTGATAAAAAGGTAGTAGGTATGAGGTGAATTATAATAATAAATGCCAGGAAGAGTTGTTAGCGTATGGTTGCTTTATTGACTGTGTCAGTACTGAAGCATGATGTGAAAGTTTGAGAGATTTAGCCAGCTGGCTTGGCTCGTTCATTTGAAAGCAAACCTTGAGCACTTTTGATGGACGTTTCAAACATCGTTCGGATTTTTTTAGGCGGGATTATATAGCTCTTGCTCTACTCTTGAAGATGTTTTAATGGAAACCTAAGCTCTACAAAATCAATATGTCCAAGTGACTGTAACACTAATCCAAAACAATGTACTAACTCACCCATCATGAAACAAACTTAATTATGTTTTTCTGTTATTTATCTTGTTGATTGCCCAACCATACATAAAATGGGAAAAATGTCAAGGTTTAAAGGTACGATTTTCATTTGACACTAAGGATAAGTGAAAAGCATGTGTGCCGCAACGGATCAGGTGCAGTGCTCTTTATCATAGAACATGTAAAATCGCGAGTTCGCCCCGCGCAAGTCAACGTGTTTTGTGTCCCTGGGCAAGATACTTAATCTTATTGGCCTCGTCTATAGCAAGACATAGTAAAGGGCCATAACCTTCATTGCCGCAACGCTTTTCGAGAAAGTCACAATGCGTTGCGACATTTCGGCAACGCGTTGCGTGGTCGGGCCAATTCAAAATCATTCTGGTGACGTATCAAAGCAAAATCTGGGGAACTCTTATGATGAATATTATATGTATATGCTGATATTGGAGGTGCGCTTGGATCCACTGCCACCTAGATTAAGCGAAATGATTGTGACGATGTCCTTATGGCAGCGTAATAGAAACAGTGCTTGAAACTCTTTACGGCGATAAAGCGCTATATGAAAAAATGTTTATTATTATTAACCAACCGTATTCCAGATTTGAAACTTACATTGTTCATTATGGCAGTAGATCAGCTTCTGGTTATGGTTGGTTAAGATATACACAGCTTAAGCTAAAGTTTACTTAACCTTGACTAAAATGTTCCCAACAGAAGCAAACCAACTTACCCTGAAATTATATTCGGCATTATCCTGCAGTCCTTCTAGAGTAAAATCTGTTTTTGAATTGACAGGCCTAGTCATTCCAGATCCTACGCTCTCACTAGTATTCCAATATTGTATGTAATATCTAATGATGACCCCATGTGGAGGATCAGGTGGTAGCCAATCAATTGCGATAGATGATGTGTCCATATAAACGACGGTTACATTCAAAGGTGATGGAGGGACTGTGTTAAAAAGTATTTTAAGGAATCAACAATAGAACCATAGAATACAGTCATAAACATTTACAATATGCATTCATTTACACACACACACACACACACACACACACACCTACACACACACACATACACGCACGCACGCACGCACACACACACACACACACACACACACACACTAACGTTGATATTTGCAATTGTGATTGATGTGGTTACTGACAGTGCAAAAGAAGGTTTGATGAGCGAGAAGACAAAAGTAATGGTGAGCTGGGTGGAGGGAAAGGTGTCAGTGAGTAATTAGAGACCCACGCGGCATTTGTGGGAGAGGGTAAAAGCAAATTCAATGTGGCATGTGAAATGTGGGAAATGGATCCATGGGAAATGCACGAAGATGAAGATAGTAACCCCGAGTTTGGCAAGAGAATTTGTGTGTGGATGATGCGAGAAAAGAACTAGAGGGATGGTGGAACAGATATGAAAAGTGTTTTGTGATGAGGTTAATCCGAGAGTACGGCTGTGAGCGATCTAGAGTGAGGTCATGTGTGGATGAAGTCTAGGGAATATGGAGAGTTGTTACAACGGGGAAAAATGACTTGAAGGATGAAGGAAGGGTGTATAGAGTGTGTGTGAGATTGGCGATGCTGAATGGGCGTCTGAGACGGGGATTTTGAGGACAGAGAGAGCAATGATGAGAGTGATGTGTGGTGTGAAGTTGATGGATAGGTAGATGACTGATGAATTGATGCAGGTGTTGGGTTTGTATGGAAAAAGCGGTGGACCGTTTGGCGAAGGCGAATAGTGTACGTGCTGAGGAAGGATGACGAGCATGTTTTAAAAAAGGCTATTGAGTTCGAGGTGGGCAGTTTGAGGAGGAGGGGACGACCAAGGAAGGCATGGAAGAAGCAAGTGGGGGATGAGAGTAGGAGGGTAGGGTTGAGGATAGAAGATGCATTGAATCGGGTGAAGTGGAAGGAGGGAGTAAGGGCGATTGCTATGAGTGCGAGGTAAGTCCGGCCACCCCCGTATTACGAGGACAAAGCCACATTCACAACTTTGGATTTACTACTACTATAACTCACTATCCTCCAGCGTTTGATTCATGATGGCATCGCTAAAAGGTCCTACACCAGCAGTGTTGTAAGCCGCAACTCTGAAGGAGTAATTTACGTAAGGTGTCAGGTCGTCAAATTCAACTTCAGTTACCGATACATTCCTTTTCATCTCTTTTTTCGTGTAGTGGTCAGTCAATATACAGGAATACATTGTGATATCTCCATTCCGTTGACCACAAGGCTTCATCCAGGAGAATGATATAGTTCTTTTATCTATTTTTTCAACCGTGACATTCAGTGGTGTACCTAATCGTTCTGTTCGTTAGACATCATAATTATATGTAGAGAAAGGGTAAATTATTAAAATAAGCGAATAGAAACGAGGTCCAGCAATGAATTATGGATCTTTAGCTCGCTTCTGCACAGACATGTTAGGTCGCAGTTGGCCAAGCAACATTTCTTTCATGACTTCGTTTCCTTTTTGAAACATAATAAGTCACAGTAGAAGCTTTTTATGATGTTTGTGAACGAGGAGAACTCAATCTAAACCGGTCGGCGATATACCAGCCGAAATCTTTTCACATGCTTGGAAAATAACAACGGCTTTGCAGTTTGTTAAAAAAAGAATGCTTTATCCTCTTCATACCGCCATAATAGCGCCGTTATTTTGGAGTTAATGAATCATATTAGTTATCCCCTGATTGTTCGCGCAATACGGAAAAATATCTATGGTTTGTTTCCAATATCACAAACAGGGGGTAACGAATTTATCATTTAGTAGACATGAATATTTTAAGTAGAAAGCCTAAGTAGATTAGAATAAGTTTATTTAAATATGGATTAGCACAGCCACAGAATCTATCAGAAATTGTGACAGTAGGCCTAGTAGATAAGGCCTGTCTCTATGCCATGGAGGCCTACAAAATACAAATCAACCGACAAGTTAGACTGATTGCACAGCAACATAAACTCAGTCATTGTAGTCCTGCTATTTACAGTTTAGCCGCCATTCCCAATGGCCAAAAGGCATTCCTAGACCAAGGCCACAGTAGTCTGCACTATGATGCACTGCACTGAGTT
>JAMKCH010019479.1:0-22504 GCA_023653785.1 Ophioderma brevispina
TGAATTTCTTACATGTTCTGAAGTTCGGAAATAGCAGAACAAGTTCAGAAACAATTGAAAAGGTTTTTGAGCCCAAAAAATTTTTGTATTTAAAATAACTTTGAAATTAAGATTGTTTAACCAAATTCATGTCGGCACATTGTGAATTGGACAAATCTTATTTGGACTGTTCAAATCTTTATTTTGTTCAACACAGTGCCACCTAGATTACTACTTTATTTACATCCTGGTTTTGAGCTGTTTTGGGAACTTCAAACACTACAGTGTGGTCCAAAAAAAGGTTTTACACTTTTTTATCTGCAAATCTCTCAAATGTGGGTGGACATATCACAATTTTTTAAAAATATTTATTAACTACAATATCTTGTTATAACCTGATGAAAACTGCGTTCAAAACAAAGCTCAAATAACAAAATGGTGGCCATATAGCGAAAAATGGTCAAAACCCACTTTGCACACACGTAAGTCTATGGGACAACCATTTATGGTTAACAGAAATCACTACCATTGCGTGAACTGGAGGTCTACTCACTTAACAAACTACTGAACACCCTTCAAGTTTTTGTGAAGTGTTTACCGTTTGAAAATGAATGAAAGAATATCTCAACCGTGAAACTGAACTTGAAATGCCTATTTACATAATAAATAAGTTGATTTCAATTGGGGAGCATTTTAAATTGAAAGATACATGCATGTTTTTTTCTTGCCATGACTGATCGAAACTCTGCCTGTACATTTTCGAAGTTTGCATGGTTTGGGACAAGATTATAAAGAAGAAATATTGCAGTCGTTTTATTTTTAAATTTATAAGAGAAACTTGAAATAATTTGAGGTGTCTTAATTACCTTTGAGGTTATTATTAAATACCAAGTCCCATGACGGGGTGCATTGTTCAATGTGTGTGTGTATCAATCTTTGATATAATTCGTGACCACCAACAGAATGTCATAGACTTACGTGTGTGCAAAGTGGTTTTTGACCTTTTTTCTCTAGATGGCGGCCATTTTGTCATTTCAGCTTCTGTTTTCCCGCCCCCGTTTTCACCAGTTCCCACAATATATTGTAGTTATACATATCCTTCAACTATTTTGATATGTCTACCCACTTCTGAGAAATTTGCAGATGAAAAAGTGTAAACTTTTTTTGGACCACTCTGTACTACCTTACTACCGTGTACCAATGCGTGAATTTGGGGGCACCTTGAAGCTGAGGATAAAGCCGTACTTATTACAGCAAAGAACTTTTGAGTAAATAGCTTCAATGCATATCATCTAGAACATTTTTTTTTTTTTTTTTTTTTTCCAGTTATGAACATTATTTAAAAATGAATTTCTTACATGTTCTGAAGTTCGGAAATAGCAGAACAAGTTCAGAAACAATTGAAAAGGTTTTTGAGCCCAAAAAATTTTTGTATTTAAAATAACTTTGAAATTAAGATTGTTTAACCAAATTCATGTCGGCACATTGTGAATTGGACAAATCTTATTTGGACTGTTCAAATCTTTATTTTGTTCAACACGGTGCCACCTAGATTACTACTTTATTTACATCCTGGTTTTGAGCTGTTTTGGGAACTTCAAACACTACTACCTTACTACCGTGTACCAATGCGTGAATTTGGGGGCACCTTGAAGCTGAGGATAAAGCCGTACTTATTACAGCAAAGAACTTTTGAGTAAATAGCTTCAATGCATATCATCTAGAACATTGAGAACTCTTATGGATGAACGTACTGGAGTACATCAAAGACTGTAAAGTTACCAATTAAGAGACCAACTAAAATTCCATTGATATCTGGTAATTATTAATTAGTGACAATTTTACAACAGATCACAGGTACGTGCATTTTTAAACAGTTTTTTCATAAGATTAAACAAAGTTTAGAATTTAAAAATTGGAAGTCGGTCATCCGGTAAACACGGGTTTTGAACCTCAACTTTTGGAACCAAACTTTATTAGTCCTTACTTTATTAGATTGTTCAAACAGATTCAGTATATTTTTGATATTCTAAACCTATTTTTGGAAATTGGTTTTATTTAAACAAATTTGATATGGATTAACATCCATGGTGTACAGACTCCATTCAGACACCTCCAGTATTGTCTACTTTGAACGTATGAATGTACAAATCCAAAAGGAGGAATCCAAAGCTAATTTCCGTTTGTGTAATAATTGATTTTCTTTAGCCTTGTAGAAAGAAGAAAGAAATCTAGAATAACTTGGGTAATAGATTTTGATAGATACAAAATATTGTGTCATACTGTGCTCACTACAGTGTGCGTCTTCTCTATTTATATGCGGGTTGGACAGCCACTAGGCAAACACGTCAAATTTGCCATTTGCACATTTGTGTAGTGAACAGTTTTGTCATATTGATGTACCGCAAAATTACGCATTTAGGCATTATTGAAATTCAAAATTTTTTGTGGTTTTGTCATATGATGTACCTGCCAAATTACGGCAGTTTGAAAAAGTGGTTTTCTAGAAATGTTCTCAACAGATTTTAAAAGTGAATTTTTTTTGAAAATTTAGGTTTCCAGATTTCTCAAATTTTTGAAATTCAAAATTTTTTGTGGTTGGTCAATTGAATGTACTGCCAAAATTACGCATTTTTTGACAAAGTGGTTCTAGAAAAAAATTTTCTCAAACAGCCATTTTTTAAAATTGCATTTTTTTTTTGTGTTGAAAATTTTAGGTTTTTCAAGGTTTCTCAAAATTTTGAATTTCAACATTTTTTTATTTTGCCATCAAGATGACCCGGCAGTCCTAATTTGGTGTGAATTTTTTCAAGTTAAAATTCCTACAGGAAAGTGTTTATTATTCAGTGATTGACGTTTTCCTCTAGCGCTTAATGGCTCTATTTGAGGCAATCGGCGATAAGTGCACTTGACTACTACAAAACACTAAGTTTTAGGAAAAAGGTGCATATTGAAATTTTTTGATTATCTCTTCATCGAAAAACAGACATAGCAATTTTTTTTATTTTTGAAAAACAAATTCTCAGATTTTTAAAATTGAAAATTTGTTGAAAATGTAGGTTTTTCAAGATTTTGTCTCACAATTTTTGAATTTCAAAAATTTTAGTTCGTCATTAAAAATGACCCGGTAGTTTCTAATTGTGTGAAATTTTTCTATCCAAAATGCCTTATCATGATGAACGTTTTTTTCTCTAACGCTTAATGGCTCATTTGGAGCAATCGGCGATACAATGCAATTGAGCTCCTACAAACACTAAGTTTTAGGAGAAGGTGCATATTGAGAATTTTTTATATATTCTCTTCATAGAAAAACAAAAATAGCAATTTTTTTTATTTTTTGAAAGTGTTTCTAGAAAAAAATTTTCTCAACCAGATTTTTAAAATTGAATTTTTTTGACAATTTAGTTTTTTCAAGATTTCTTCTCACAATTTTGAAATTCAAAATTTTTTCTGGTTGGTCATATGATGTACTGTCAAAATTACGCCATTTTTGAAAGTGTTTCAGAAAAAATTCTCAACCTGATTTGTTTAAAAATTGAAATTTTGAAAATTTAGGCTTTTTATTCAAGATTTCTCACAATTTTGAAGTTCAAATTTTTTGCTGGGTGTTTTTTCCTATTGAATGTACCAGAGCCAAAAGTACGCATTTTTGAAAGTGTTTCGAGAAAAAATTTCTCAACCAGGGGTCCGTTCCCCAACACGTTCTTACGACACTGGTAGCCTTCCCTTCATACTAAGTAATACGTAACTTCACTACACGTCTACTGCGTTCCCCGAACACGTACGGAGCGACCTGACAACTCAAATTTACGACTGAGGTCAACGTCGATCTAGTTGTGCTTAGTACCAACTTTGTGTTCCACGCGTTCCCCCCCAACTAACGTAATGCAGTTGTTAACTAAGTCCGACCAAAAGTTGCGCACAAAACCACGTCTACTCGAGGATAGACTTAACACACACGTAAGGTATTAAGCACGCTTAAGCAACGATTTCTTTCATCGAGGAGGAAGACATGGATCCCAAAATACAAATCAAGATTATACAAAAAATGGAGGAGGTTTTGAAGACTTCAGGCTTACCAACAGTTTGATATAGGCCTAATATACGAGCTATGTGACAATGGAACACCCTCGGCCTATATTAAAGGTTCTGATGAAAATGATAGACCCGGGGGGGGGGGAACTTGTATTCAAAGGTGGATATGATGCGTGAACATGGACTTACAAAATGCCCGCAAAACAAGATTCACCGACTTAAAAAACTAACCTAAACAAAGTATTGGTTCTGTTTTGATACATAAAGAAGTATTTTTCGTCAACTTTTGCTACCCTAAACACGTCAGCAACTGCATAGTGTCGTTAATATACCTTCTATTATCTTGCTTTGCTTTACAATATTTGATCTTTTTGAATATCTGCTCCTTAATTAAGACTGGTTCCCTTTCTCAAAAAAGTGCTTCCTACAAAATGAAGAAGGCATTTTTGAGTAGTATTGTGTAAAATAAAAGGAATTGGGTTAGTGTTTTAGATGAACATTTTATGTATTTACAAATTTTATGGTCCCCAAGCTGAATTTTGAGAGGAAATGTGCCTAATAAGCCAAAAAATTAAAGGCCGCCATGTTTTTAACGTTTGTTTGTTACATGCTCAAGCTTAAGGATTGTAAATAACTGCATTCTTTTCAATGTTCAGGGTTTAAAGGAATACAATTAGATAAGTAGTTAGAGCATTAGGTCAACTTAACAGTTAATTTGCAAAAAATAAAAAAAATAAAAAAAATAAAAAATTTTGACTTTTTGTACATAATCAAGATTAAGCTTGTACTTCATTATTGTGTCTATACATCTGTTTTCGGGGGTAAAGGAAAATTAATTAGATAATTAGTTTATTGGTCATGCGCCACCATGAGTTGAGGGTGTATACAAAAGGGGTGGCATACCTTTTCACAAATATTTTTAAAATTTTTTATGGTATCATAAGAACCAAGTTAGGTATTAAGCTGATTTATATTCATTTTAGGGAATATTGATTTCTAGCTTTGGATTATGGTAGCAGATTCCAATTGTGTGCATTTTGACTTTTGAGTTGTCGTAATTTGAGTCGTCGGGGTCAGAGAGGGTGGTGCTATACGGATGAGGGTTGCTACGGATGAGGCATGTGTTAAAGTCTAGGGATTTTTGATATTCGGAGCTTTGAATTTTTCTTGTTTATATCTTTCTAACCCATGCCATGTATTAAGATAAAAACCTCTCATTTTGTTTGTATTTATGTGCATTCATTTTGACTCATACAACAGTTTAAGATATGATGGTTAATTGACGGTATAAACAAATTAAACTGCCACAAAATGTTGTACTTTTAATCAAAATTTCAATTTTTCCACCTTATATGACACTTGTGGCCCCTTGGATATGCACGGTATATGCACATACAAGTTGAATGTTGTCTCCTTACATTGTTAGCTTTACAACAATATATAGTCTTATAGCTATCCAAAAAAAATGATGATTACTCTCATTAAGTGTGAAACGTGGTTATATTTGGTAAGTTTCAAGGAATGTGACACACTTTGCTCCCAACTCTGTGTATGACCTTATAGCATTAGGTCACGTTGACAGTTAATTGCCATAAAAACTCAAAATGGCGCCGTTTTAAATTTATGCAAATTAATTGTGAATATATGGCATAATACCTTAACTGATGCGTCTAGTTGTGTTCTCGGACCCTGAAACATCTGTATAGACACAAGAAGAAGTCTTTACAAGCCTTAAATCTTGAGTTAGTACAAAAAAAATGTTGTAAATGGCGCCATTTTGAATTTTATGCAAAGTCGGCACACTTTCCCTAAAAATTAGCTTGGGGACAGGAAGATTGGGAATCAGCATACAATTTCCATATAGAAACACTGTTTCAATTGCTTTACTCAAAAATTGCCTTCGACTAGTTGCTTTTTGAAAAAATCGGAACCAGTCTAAATGGAGTATCAGGTAAGAAAAAACATCCCCTTTCCCAACATGTTGCTGTTTTGATACCCTAATCAATGTACGCGCGTACATTCCGCTTGTTGGAAAAAAGACACCGTTTTTACGCGTTTTCTTGTTCACGCATCTTTTCCACCTTTGAATACAAAGGGCCCCCCCCCGGGTAATAGGAGCAAGATCATAGACGGTTAATATGAAAACCCTGGGTAAAAAATGGTAAAGTATAAAAAATAAAGAATACTCATAATAAGATATCATTAAATAAGTGACTACATACACTACTATCTTCTAAGTTTTTGTATACCTCTTAATAACGAAACTATAGTCTCTTTATCATTTGTTTATACCAAAACTTGAAATGCATTTCAAGCTTGTTAAAAACATGTTTTTTTAAATTATACTTGAGTTAAAGGGATGGTTTAAAGTTAAGGATTTTTTAATTCTTGGTGATTATATTTTTATCAGAATTTTTATTGCAGTACATGTTTGGAATTTTGAGGAGTGGGTCATACACCAATCCGATTTTTCACATTATATATTTTTTTTATTTTTTTTCGCTTGTATCCGGAAAAAAAAAATAACGCTTTTATGTTAAACGTGTGCACAATTACTTTTCGGACGCATCGTTTTATTACTCAAAATCTTGGTTTTAAGATATCTTCTTAATATGATCTTCCTTCTTCGTGTCTTTTTTTATTCTTCTTCTTCATGATCATATTCTTCTAACCAAAATGGGACATTAAATAATAAACGTAAAACAGACAGCCAGCCAAGTATTAATGTGTTCAGAAAAAAAATTATGTGGCATTTTTTTGTTACAAGCTGGCAACCATCTCAGATCAACTGCTCATATGGTATAGTTTCTCATATGAGTTGTTGCCAAAAATAACAAATTTATTTTTTTGTCCTTTTGGGACAAAAAGATGATTTTTGGCCAAAAATATGATTTTTGAAGATTTTGATGTATTTGATATCTCAAAAAAAGCTTTATAAGAAAATTGCCACTTTTAAGTAATTTGGCTATATTTACGTCTTAAAATAACCCAATTAAAGAATTATAATAAAGAAAGCATTCCAGAGCATTTAAGGTCATTTTTCTCAAAATATTGTTTATTGAAACCTTAGATGCACATAACATGTTTAAAGTAAGCACCCAAGCAATCAAAAAAACACATTAACACAGTCTGTCTGACCTAAAGTGTGAATGCTTTTAACTTTTAAGTAGAAATACAGTAGTGATAACTTTAAAGGGGCCATCTAGGATATGTTACAATGATTGCTATATCATAGGACGAGAACAGTCACATGAGTGATTTTGGTCCGAAATTGGATTTTTGATTTCCTGTATTTGGAACAGAAGACAACGCAGGGTTAGATGAAAGTCGTTTTAACCAATATGGGGGCTACTATTTAGTCATAATTAACTAATTAATGTAGTAAAAAAAACAAAGAAAATAATGCTAATTGCAGCATATAAGGTCAGTTTTCTCAAAATATTGTTTATTTCTAACTAATGATGTACCATAACAGGTAAAAGGTAAGAACAAAAGCATAAAAAACACATTAACACAGTTTGTTTGACCTAACGTGTGACTTTGTTTCTTTAAGTAGAAATTACAGTAGTGTTAACTTAAAGGGCAATCTAGGATATGTACAATGATTGCTACTCCATCGGAATAAACATTTTAAATAGTGATTTTGGTCCGGAAAATTGGACTTTTCTGATTTCGCGTATGGGTTATGGGCTATATATAGTCATAATTAACAATTAATGTAGTTAAAAAGCAAAGAAAATAAAAAACATTCAGAGCATTTATGGTCAGTTCTCAACATAATGTTTTTTGAACTAATGATAGGAAAAAGTTAAGTAAGCACATAAAATCATAACAAACATGTTAAAACAGTTTTGAATGACCTAAAATACAATGCTATCACTTTTTAATTAGGAAATGAAAGCTGTGTACCTTTAAGGGGAAGTCTAGGGTATGTTAAAATAATTGTTTAGTCAACAGGGAATTAATTAAAATTGTGATTTTGGACTGAACATTTGATGTGCTAATTCAATGTATTGTACTGATAACTGGTCAACAGAGCTTAGTTAGAATACAGTTTTGACAATTTGAATGACACACTTGAGGCATAATTAACAAATAATGTAGAAAAACCAAAGAAAATTTGAAAGTATTATGGTCCTTTAAGACATTCGCTCCAAATTATGTTAATTTGAATAAACTCAGCTGACTTAATGACAGGAAACATAACGACCTTACGAGAGGTAACTAATTAATTTACTTTTTACTTTTTTAATATAGAAATAGCATCTTAACAGCCCAGTATAAGATACAGATGACTTAATTATCAGAGTTCAGTAAAGTATTAACTTGTGGAAAGCTTGACAAAGAATTAAGGTGATGATTTCACTACAAATGAAAACACATTATTTGTATGTATCATGCTTTACATGGATAACTTTACTTGTCACAAACACCACAAATATGCAAATATAGTGACAATTAAGTCTGGTAAGATTATCCATTATTTATGCATTGTAAAAAAATATTGTTACTGTAAAAACTATCCTAATCTTTCATGCTCAAGACGGACGCGTCAAGAAGCGGGTGGAGAGCCCAAGTAGGCGGACATTCAGCTCTCAGGGACTTGGACAAGAAAGCTGGCCAACCATCACATCAACACGTTGGAGTGTGGCATTCATATGGCGCTGAGACAGACTCTACATCTAGTCAAGGGAAGTCACTTAGTCCAGTGAAGCGAAAACATGTCGGTCGTCTCCCACATAAAAAAGCAGGGAGGAACCAGCCCCCCCCCCCCCCCCCCCCCCCCCCCCCTCCCCCCCCCACCCCCCCCCCCCCGCCCCCCTGGAGTCGCACCCTTGCCTACAGAAAGTCAAAGTCCTGGAGTGGTGTTATCCGTCATGGGATCACCCTGACAGCAGTTCACCTTCCCGGGAAGACAAACCCTGGTAGATGCCCTATAGAGGAAGACAGCCGGGAAGTCGGGCCCACGAGAGTCCGGCGGTTCGTAGGTGGAGTGGCACCTCAACCCCCAAGATAATGCAGAATAGTTTTCAAAGCTGGACACCACCACGTGGACATGTTTGCAAACCCGCCTCAACGCCAGGCTCCCGACATAACTGCTCGTGGGCCAGGGACCCAGCAACCCTTCACAAGGACGCCATAACAATGGAGTGGGACGGAGTCACTAGTATACGCCTTCCCTCCGTTCGCCCTAGTTTACTAGAGTTCTTCTCAATTCACCAGGACAAGCAACTGCAGCATGATTCTGGTGTGCCGAATTGGCCTTGGTAACCGTGGTTCCAAGACTCCTGTCGCTGATGTACGCCAACCCGTTGACTATTCCAATGAGGAAGGTCCTGATCAAGACTCCGGGGGGTCTCCTCCCGATGGAGACTCTGAAGCCGATCTACATGACTGCATGCAATTTATCGGTTATACAGGCAAACAGGTCTTTCGGGGCTCCAGCTGGCCGTCTGGCGGGAGAGGCACAGCAGAGCCCCGCACCTACAACAAGGAAGACTTATACTTCCAGATGGTAAGTACCGAAAATGGTGCAGGGGGATCACCAAGTGGACCATCTGCGAGCAACTCTAAGGAGGTGGCGACTCCTGATGCCGGTGTTCGAAGATGGAGCCAAACCACGCACAGTCAGGAGTTGCCGCACGGCAGTAGGCGCCATCCATCTGGGGTTTGGCGGGAGGCATCACGTGTATAACTCGCCAGCGCTTCATGACATCATCAAGGAAATGCTACATCGACGGCCGTGAACGCTCTCTGGTACCAGCATGGGACCTGCCACCAGTCCTCCAGCATATCAACAGTCCTCCTTATGAGCCTATTCACCAGGCGGTCTCTAGCGGACACCACCAATAAGACTCTCTTCCTTGTTGCCGCAGATATTTGCAGGCATGAGAGTATCGGATATCCATGCTCGTATATAGAAGAGAATCAACTCACCTTCAATGGGAACGCCGCTCGCCTTCTTCACCGCTCAGGTTACCTGGCCAAGAATCAATCTCTCAGCTTCACTCCAAGCGGATCATCCTCCCAGATCGCCGACAAGCTTCAGGTTCCAGAGATGAAGGACCCTGGTTTGCAGTTAGAGCCTTGAAGTTTACCTCAGCAAGACTCAGCACTATAGGGGGGTGCTCACGACCAGCTTTTCACACAACTCAGAAGCCGTTTGCCCCGGCCTCCAAGACGACATAGCCAGTGATTTCTCTCATGGCAGTCATAAAGCGAGAGCTAGCTAGTAGGGAGGTTCGCTGACGGGGACGCAATAGGAGCTCACGACGTAAGATCTAGGGCGGATGCTTGGGCCTCCTACCGGGGAGCTGCTATACAAGATGTCATGGACCCTATGGGATGGGCTTGTCAGTCCTTCTACATTCCAACAATTTTATCTCTGAGATGTCCTAGTACGCACCGGTTCGACGGCAGCTAGATCCTATCATCAGCTTCCTAGTCATCACAGCAAGCCTCCACATTTTCCAGTCGCCACGCTCCCAGTAGCACTTTACCATTGAAGTTCGGTAAGTGCAACTATTCTATTATGGGTTTGTTCAACCTTCAACCCGGGGAGACCATAGCCCCCGCTTGCCTTATGGCCCTGAGCACTCTGGTATCCGGGTGGACTCTACCAGTGTGCAATTGTGGATAAGTAGGCTTGAAATGGGAACGTTACTAGGGATGTAGGTGATTCCCCTCTCCCACGGGGAGAGTCATAGCACATATCTCCGATGAATTACCATTAAAGCCTGACGCTCCCCCCTGTCCGGGCCCTGCGCCGCACAGGACGGGGCTCACGGTGTTCGCTATCCCGCCCGTGGAGTCAAACCGATGGAAAGAGCATACCAAGATGATCCAGAAGTCACTGTTTCTAGATTTCATCGCCCCCCCAATCGTGTGCAGTTTCAGGGGTCGTCGACTTTCAGTGGGTAATTCTGGGGTCCTACAGATCATCTGAAATTAGGATAACCAAAGGACAAAGTCTTGAATATTGTTTTATGTAAAAGACCTTTTATCAACAATCGGATAGAATAATTAATTAGTAACGAGTCAGTGAATGTTACAATGGATTTAGCAAAAATCCAAAATAAATTGCTGTTGAGGGTCAAATATGGGTTTCGTACATGGGAAAAACTACGTAGCTTTATTTCTAATTAAAAGTGACCAGCATTATATTTTAGGTCAGTCAAAACAGTTTTAAAGTTTTGATGATTTTGTGCTTACTTTAAACATTTTGTAAATCGTTGTTCAAAATATTTACGTTCATGTGAGAGGAAACTGACCTTAAATAATCTGGAAAGCTTTTATTTCCTTTGTCTGTGACTACATTTTAATTGGTTAATTTGACTAAACATATAGCCCATATTGCTTAAAATTGATTTATCTAAAACGTAATGCTTCTAGTAACAAAATTACAGTGAAATCAGAAAAATCCCAATTTTCGGGGCCAAAATCACTAGTGAATGTTCATACGATGATACCAGGCAATCATTTGTACATATCCTAGATTGCCCCTTTAAAGTAAACACTACTGTATTTCTACTTAAAAGTAAAAAGTAAAAGCATTCACATTTTAGGTCAAACAGAACTGTGTGAATGTGTTTTTGATGCTTTTGTGCTTACTTTAACATGTTTGTGCCCATCATAAAGTTCCAATAAAACAAATATTTGAGAAAAAAATGGACCTAAATGCTTGGAATGCTTTTATTTTCTTTATTTTAATTATTTTTAATTGTTATTAAGACGGAACACTAGAGGTCCAAATTACTTCAAAGTGGTACTTTTCTGGATGAAAAGCTTGTTTTGTAGATATCAAATACATCAAAAATCTCCAAAAATCATATTTTTGGCCCAAAAAATCATCTTTTTTGGCCAAACAGGCCAAAAAATAAATTTGTATTTTTGGCAAAAACTCTTTTGAGAAACTATACCATATGAGCAGGTTGTTGTTCTGACATGGTTGCCAGCTTGCTAAACAAAAAATGCCCACCATAATTTTTTTCTGAACACATTTTAGATACTTGGCTGGCTGTCTGGAAAATTACCGTAAAAAATTACAGTGCAAATGTTTTACAGGAAAATTATAAACAACTTCCCAAAAACTTACAGTAGTTGGCCGGTAATTTGAAAATACAAGGAAAAAATTTCTGTAAATTTTATGTCCAATTTTCCAGGCCTATAATGACCAAAATCTAAAGTGAACACTTTTATCGAAATTATGAGTAACAACATCATTATACATATGATTTTTTTTCAATATACCATTAAGTATCTAAAAATTACTGGACAGGGGGGAAATACTGTAAATTTTACAGGAAAATCCTGGCAGCAATTCTGCCAACAAAACCCCGTAAAAAAATATTAAGCTTTTTTACAGGTTTTCATTCAAATTTACTGTTATTTCCGTTTGATGTTAATGACATTTTACACAAAATGTAAATTTTATACAGTAATGCACTGTAAAAAATTATGGATAGGCCTACTAGTAGGGTGTTCGCCAGCAGTGCTTGTATTCTCCACACATTCACAAGTCTCTTGTAATAACTCACCCAAATATATATGTTTTTAAGAGTTTTTTGATTAAAATGTAAATTTTACAGTATACTGTAAATTTTACGGTAATTGTTGGCAGTATTTCTGCCAGGGATTTTACGTAAATTTACAGTATTTTTACAGTGTATAAAACTATACCATAGCAAACGCAAATTTGGCTACTTCGTGAATACAAAGCTCTTTGGGAGGTTTAAAATTGTGAAAAATAGAACATTGAAAAAAATGAGAGCAAAACTAAAATGAAGAGGCCCAATGTTGAGAATTTCCCAAAAAACGACGCAGAACCAAAACCTTTGCCCATGCTTTTTTGTTTACTTCGGATAGCTGTGATTATTTTAAGGTGCATTAAAAAAAATGTTATATGTTTGTCAACTCTATAAAAATTTTAAAACGTCATCAACTTATATTTCACTTCGTTATGTTTCGAGCAATATACCCAATAAAGAGTGGTCTAAAATAATTATAAGGAATAGGATAAAGGCTTGAAATAACAGAGCGGTCGGACATATTATGGGCTATGGTCGTACGAACACCAATACACTGATAACCTCTTTATATGATAGGCCCGATCGTCCGAGTAATAATGCCTGTCCTTACTTAGGAACCACTTGACATTTTCATACATTTTCACACGCGAAAAGAACAATAGCGAAACACTAACACGCATACTCGCATACAGTACACCCCCCAAATACTCCCAATCGTTAATCGATAGGCTTGGAGATACTGGTCTTAAAATGTTCGTAACTCTTGAGCGTTTCACCAGTGAGAACCATCTAAGCAGGAGAGTTGGGGGAACGCGTAACTCGCAAACTAATAGAAAATATTAGCTTTTTGCTGAGCATGACTTGCCACACAACTTACGCATCAAACTTTGGGGAACGAACCCCAGGATTTTTAAAAATTGAAAATGTTTTGGAAAATTTAGGTTTTAAAGATTTCCTCAAAATTTTGGATTTCAAAAATTTCTTTAGTCTGTTCATCAAAGATGACCCGGGGGCCAGGTTCTAATTTGTGTTGTGCAATTTTCCAAATTAAAAATTCCTACAGGCAAGTGGTTTTTCAGTGATTGACGTTTCCTCTAACGCTATTTGGAGCAGCAATCTGCGATACAGTGCAATTGGACTACTACATAACCACTAAGCTTTTAAGAAAAAGGTTGCCTATTGAGAAATTTTTGCTATTTCTCTTCATAGAAAAAACAGAAAATAGGCAAAATTTTTTATTTTTGAAGTGTTTCTAGAAAAAATCAATCATTGACAAACTGATTTAATTTTTTAAAATTGAAATTTTTTTGAAAATTTAGGTTTTTACCAGATTGCTCAAAATTTTGAAATTCAAAATTTTTTCTGGTTTGTCATATTGATGTACTGCCAAAATTACGCATTTTTGAAAGTGTTTCTAGAAAAAAATGTTCTCAACCAGATTTTTAAAATTGAAAATTTTTTGAAAATTTATTTTTTTTCAAGATTTCTCAAAATTTTGAATTTCAAAATTTTGAATTTCAAATTTATTTTAGTTTGTCATCAAAGATGACCCGCCAGGTTCAAATTTGTGTGAAAATTTCAAGTTAAAATTCCTACAGGAAAGTGGTTTATCAGTGATTGAACGTTTTTCTCTAACGCTGAATGGCTCTATTTGGAGCAATCTGTACGGTGTCCCAACGATGCCAAATATATTTTTTGTAATTTCTAAAAAATTATGAATATTTTTATTCATTTTTGATTTTTATAGATTTTTCTTTTTCTTATTTTTTTTTTGTAATTTTTTATTTTTTAAATTTTTTAATAATTTTGTGATTTTGCATTTTTTAAAATTTTACTAAAAATATTTTTCTTCTAATTTTCATTTATGCGTTTTGTAATTTCTTTTCCCATATTTTGTTGTTTACGCAATTTTTAATTTCGAGCATTTTTTAATTTACGCAATTTTTTTCAATTTTCGCAATGAGCAACTTTATAAGTTGCCGGGAACCAAGCTAAGTGTGGTGGTTCCCGTTCCTATTGGCACTCTATCTCCTGAGTTGGGGAAAGAGTCTTAGTTGGGGCTACCGCGCAGTGCTATGGATGTAAATATACACCCTGCATGCAGTGTATCATTTGTTAAAGTTCTCAGCACTCAAGAACCCTAATACTTATAGAGGTCATAATATTATATGGGTTTGTAGAGAAAGCTACAGATAGCATCCTCATAAAACTTCGTCCTACATTCCATTTAAGAACAATGACCATTGAAAGTTCAAAAAGGCCAAGAAAATTTCTATAGACAGAGAGAGGTATAATTTGTGTTTGTGAGTGTAGACTTGTTACCAGTACATGCACAATGGTGGCAAATGCCCCCATGCAGGCAAAAGCAATCTCATTCTATTGAAAGGGAATGTTTGCATCAAACTTTTAGCTAACCCTAACAGCCTTTTGGTTTCTAGAAAGGGAGGGAAGGGGTAAAGGGATAGAAGCTGAAGAAAGACTGACATCGTGGCGGATGTTTCGAAGCCGGGGCCTCTGGCGCACCCTTCCCATGAGCAGGGATTGCAACCACGAAGGAGTCGCTGGCCCAGTCAGCGATTATGCCCATATGAGGTTGTTGGTACTATTACGTTGTCGCCTCTTAACTTAGTGCATTTTCTAGACCTCAGCTCATTGAGTTTTATCGAGTTTTGGTCGGGATAGGGTCATTAGTTAAATAAAGGAGAGGTTTTAAAAAGGAATCGGAACTAGGATTTGATAGGTAAAACCATAGGTATTTAAGTATCATGTACGTGAATTTATAATGATACGAGGTACATAGTTGTTAGGGTCACAAACAAAAATGACCCCCCCTTATTAAGAAATACCTGAAATTGCTTAAATTACAAAAAACCACAATTAAAGTAATTAATTTGTACCGTATTTTCAGTGCATAGTAGAAATCATCCATGGAGGTCTAGTGAGGTGGCAAAATGCAGTTTTTGGAGTGGCAAACCATGCTGGGGGGGGTGTTCACTTCATATGAGACTTATATGTGCGCTATACCTGATTGTAAAATAGCTTTCAGGGTGGAAGGAAATTTTATCCTCATTGGGTTTTCTAGATCAGAATTTTATGGGAATATTCTTAGTAAAAAGCCTGATTCCTCAACGCACCCCAAATAAGTATTTCCGGGGGGGGGGCAAAAATACTATATGGTACAAATGAAAACCTTCATTTTTTTAGAAAATTTCGCAAAAGCTCAACCCAAAGACCACATTTTTTCGAAAATTTTTGCCAATTTGTCACTCTTAAAGCCCCTTATTTTGGGCAATTTGCTATCTCTCACCCAAAGACCCCCTATTTTTTCAGTCCTCTGTCCGATGCCCCAGGGTTTGGGTTATCCATTTCAAAGGTGAGAGCCCCCTCGGTGTTTCTTATATATCCATATTCACTCTTAACTCTATATATTGAATGTTTTATTACCTAAATTGTCATTTTTATATGTAGAATTGATAAAGCGCTGTATCAAATGTTTGTATTGTCAAAGGGACCACTCAACCCTACTCCTGAACCAGACCCTATATCATGCCGAATAAATTAAATTATTTTGATTATACCTTTGTAATATTTCTTTGTGCCAGGATTAAAATTACATAAAAGCCAAACAGTAGATAGTTGCCATTGTTAATTTTTCTGATGTTTTTCACTAGGTGGGCATTTAATCCCCCATCCACAGCTTTTGCCCTGTCTCATTACACATCAAGTATACATAAATAAACTAGATTTAGGTTACTACAGGTTTAGTTGATCTTATTTGTCATCATATGTATTATATATTATTATTTCTCACCCCCCCCCACAACAACAATACTAACTAGACAATTTCATTGTTCAGTTTAAACGGTACTGTTTTGCAACCAAATTACTGATAATTAAGGTGGACCATGCAGTATATGCTATCCTGGTGTGGTGTTAGGAGGGGGAGGGTGGGAATATCTTTGTGGATATCAACTACCTGTCCTTGAGCCCCATTGTGACATCAAATTGACAACCTAATGACCCCCATTCACTTCACTCTGCAACAATGACGCCCTTTTTTCACAAAGCTTCAATGACCCCTTTTATATGAAAATTCCCACACTGAAGCTATTTTCGTGCTTCTGGTAGCCACATATAAGTCGCATAGTGAACCCCCCCCCCCCCCCCATGGGTTGCCACCCCCAAAATACTGCATTTGCCACCTCACCAGACCCCACAGATGAACTCTCTATCTCTCCAACTACTGTTGGATTAACAAATTACTTCCTTAAATGTGTATTTTTGTTTATTTAAAGCATTTCAGTGTATAATTCTTAATAAGGGGTCAGTTAGTGACACCCCACAACTTATTTAACCCTCGTATCATGACTACATCAAGTACATATACAATACCTGAATAACTTGATTTTAGCTCACTATATGGTCAGTGTATCTTATTTGTCTTCATACTGTACCCATAATATTTTTTTCCTTATTTTTTGACTTCCCCCCAGAAATAACCCCCCCCCCCATATATGTGCTGCGGTTTTCAGGATTCGGGCTTTTTTACCTAACAATAACATATGCTTATGCCCTGAAAATTATATCTAAAAACAATGAGATAACTTCTTCCAGGTGATACCTAGTCATTTTAGCCTGAACTATTATTTATTATCAGTATTATAATGCTGAAGCAAAATGAAAAAAAAATAAAGAAAATGTAACACATAAATATTCACCACTAAATAAAAATAGGAAAACGTACTCTGCAATTTATATGCTGCACAGCCTTTCACACTGTGTTGGACAAATACCTGGCAGCCCTCCAAGATGTCGTGCATCCTACACCACACACAGTCGGGATTCGCTGACCCTGCACCGGTCGCTTGAGAACAAGGCAGACAAGACAAGTTTCCAACCCATAGCAAACCAAATTGTAGGATAGTGAATAGAATTTCAGTCCTCTCTACAAGCCATCACATTCTAACCCTAACCCTAAACCTCATTTGCATGAATGGGACTTCTAAATGAAACCATTAATGCATTGCCCCAAGGGGGTGAAGCCATTCAAAACCGTCGGTCCGACTGGGCGCTACATTTTGAATATTGCACGGAATAATTATTAGTTTTGGGTGCTTGTATACACACATCATGTCAATTCCGATACAAACAATCCGGCAAAATATTCAGTTGTTGGATGTTGGGTGCTATGGGTGGTTAAATTTTGTCCTACCCATGGCCACACAAACGAATGAAATGACAACGTCAGTCGTCTGATTTAAATAAACCGCCTCAATGAATACATCTTTTCACCTAAGCGCGCATTGCATTATGCGAAAAAAAGAGTATCTGAGCACAATGATCCGGTTGCACTTATTACAAAACCTGTCCACCTCTCACATCCATCAATTTGTAATGCAAACTAACCGATTAGTGTATATTCAAAAGGGCACACCAGTAAGGTGGGAAGAAGCGGAGGCTCCCTTGCTTTCTATTGTTGGTACTCTGTTTCTTTGTGGTCGTTCAAACCATGCGAGACGAGATTTCTAAAGATAACGTTAACGTTTTGCCTCTCTATATAGAACCTCTTTGCATGGCCCACTCAGCAGATAGAGTACCTATAGGAAAGGGAACCACCAAACTGTAGCTTGATTCCCGGCAACTTAAAAGTTGCTCATTGCGAAAAATAAAAAAAATCCGGAAATTTTCGTAAATTAAAAAATGCTAAAAAATTAAATTTGGCGTAAACAACAAAATGTGGGAAAAAAATTACAAAACGCAAAAAGGAAATGAAAAAAAATAATGTAAATTTATAAAATTGCAAAAACAACAAATTATTAAAAAAATTAAAAAATCAAATTACAAGAAAAATATGAAAATTATAAAATGAATATGTATAAAGAAAATAAAAATTATAAAAATTATTCATAATTTTTTTAGAAATTGCAAAAACTAATTTGGCAATCGTTGGGACACCGTAAATCGGCGATACAGTGCATTTGAGTCCTACAAAACAGTTTTAGGAAAGGTGCATATTGAAATTTTTTGATATTCTCATTCTCTTCATAGAAAGAACAGAAAATGCAATTTTTACTTTTTAAAAAGTGTTTCTAGAACAAAATTTTCTCAACCAATTTTTAAAATTGAAATTTTTTTGAAAATTTTAAGGTTTTATTTTTTTAGTTTGTCATCAAAAGATGCCCCGCCAGGTTCTAAATTGTGTGAAAGTTTCACTTAAAATTTCTACAGGAAAGTTGGTTTATCAGTGATTGAACGTTTTCTCTAACTCTGTATGGCTCTATTGGAAGGCACTCGGCGATACAATGCAATTGGACTAACTACAAACACTAAGTGTTTTAGAAGTGGCTATTGAGAATTTTTGATTTCCTCTTCATAGAAAAACATAAATAGCAAATTTTTTATTTTTTTGAAAAACGTGTTTGCTAGAAAAAATTTTCTCAATTTAAAAATTAAAATTGTTTGAAAATGTAGGTTTTCAAGATTTCTCGAAATTTTTGAACATTCAAAATTGTTGTGGTTTTGTCATTGTGTACTGCCAAAATTACGCATTTTTGAAAGTGTTTCTAAAAAAAATTTTATTAGTTTTTTTCTTTTTTTGATGGTGAATTTTTTTTTGAAAATTTAGGTTTTTCAAATTTCTCAAAATTTTTGGAATTCCAAAATTTTTTAGTTTGTCATCAAAGATGACCCGCGGGCAGGTTCCCTAATTGTGTGAAATTCAAGTTAAATCCTCAGGAAAGTGGTTTCATTCAGTGATTGAACGTTTCCTCTAATGCTGAATGGCTCATTTGGAGCAATCGCGATCAGTGCAATTGACTACTACAAAACACTAAGTTTTAGGAAAAAGGTGCATATTGAGAAGTTGTTGATATTCTCTTCATAAAAAAACCGAAAATAGCAATTTTTTTTATTTTTGAAAATTGTTTCTAGAAAAAAATTTCCTCAACCCAGATTTTTAAAATTAAATTTTTGAAAATTAAGTTAAATTCCTACGTGAGTGAGTATTAAAAATTTATAAACGACAACTCAACACATTGTGTTTATATCGTGTCATTACGTTTTATCATTATAAATTACGTTTAAAAACGCAACCTTAAAACTACATCAACAATCAACTACTAATCACACCTTTTTTTTAAAAGTTAAAAATATTTATACAAATCGGCCTCCTTCAGGAAATTATCACCTGAAGAGTTCTAATATCTTGAAATAATGTTTTCACATCTGGGACACTGTATATTTTCTTACGAATAAGCGCATAAATCAACGCACTCAATTAATACATGTTTCACCGAAAGAGCACAATCACAAGGAATACAACCGAGGGACTGCTCACCTAGGCAAATTACTATGGGTCATATAAGTATGACCATTTTTACATCGCGCTAATACAATCTCGTCCCTTCGTCCAATCAACTGAACTACCAACAGCTCAACCGTTGGTTGAAAAGGCATGCATTTTTAGTATTATGAAATGAATCCTACAGCATTTGCCACCTATTCTGATATAGCAATAGCTATTAACCGAAGCCTTAAAATCTGTAAAGGGACTCTCAATGTTTGTTATAATTTCATATTAAGGGCTTCTTTCGTTTCGCCAATACATCAACCTTTCATTTGCCTTGAATACCAATGTGACCTCTAAAACTCAAGCTAAAACAAAGGATTTATTCAATTGAGACCAATTGACCGATACTTCCAACCACTCAGCAATATAGCGGATGACGGCATTCTCTGCCTTTCAAAGCCAAAGAACTAGATGGTGAATCCGTAAATATAATGAAATGACTATCATTTGAATTTTCAGCTAATTCTAAGGCCAATTTAAGTGCTTCAATTTCAGCAGTGAAAATAGAACATTATCAGGTAACCTATCTGACGATCACGCCGACTTAAAACACTGGCGCAGCCTTTCCAAAACCTTAGACCCATCTGTATAAATAGCTCGATTGTTTGATTGATCTTTATGCCTAGATCATCAAATTTTAGCTTGAAAACAAGATCATCAGTTAGACCCTTCTTATATTGACAAAAGTTAGGTCAATTTCAAGTTCAACATTTGTCCCTGAGGACTAATAGGAAACTCACTTGAGCATGTTATCAGCAATAGGACATACCTGTGAAAATCCATCTTTATACGGATTCCAAAGATGTAATAGCATTAGGTTTACTATTATAGAAGTGGTAAATTTAGGCGAAAAGGGCTCTCCTTGTTGGGATATCATCATGACTTTTAAGTTTTAGAGCATATTGAAGAGCTAATTTTTCCCATCTTAGATGTAATTGAGGTTCATTAGCTTCGACATATAAGCTTTTGCATAGGAGAGGTACGAAAGCAAACCCAGCATAGCGAAGACCTTGATCTCTGATAGGTTCAGCTTTTCAAATATGAATTACGAGCAGAACTATAACATGCAACCATAATCCAATTTTGATCTCACAATTGATCTATAAAGCTAAGCAAAACACAGCGATCTGCACCCCAGTCCATCTTAGAAACTACTTTTAAAAGATTCAGACCTTTTTTGACATCTCTTCCGCAAATAGCAAATGAGCTTTGAAGTTCAATTTACTGTCACATATTAAGCGCCAAAGAATTTAGTTCTGTGACACGACTGGAAGAGGAGAAACCATTCATTTTAATTCTGGTCAGGTGAAGGCGTCTTTTGTTGCAAAAGTGCATACAAACAAGTTTTGTAGTTTAGAGAAACGGAAACCATATTCATCAGCCCACTGTTGAATCTATTCCGCCAATTTTGCCTTTGTCTTTCTATAGAAACATATTTTGATAGATAGGAAATAGAGAATCAATCTACAAACAATGACCTCGCCATTCCTGCATTGACCACTTTGGCAATGGATTTAGGCCCAACGGTCTACATACATGGCCATAAATGAACTCTATTGAAATTGCTGAAAATTTGGATAAGAAACTGTCCACACAATTGGTATATATTCTTAGATTTCAGCAAGGCCTTTGACACCATAATCATGACATCCTCCTTTATATGACGAAATAAATATTGTGTCAGGGGCGTTGCTAATTATGGATCAGGAATTACTAAATAGAAAACAACGTGTTTTGATTAATGTACCTTTTCTGAACAGCTTTCCATCACTTGCCGGAGTTTTCCTCAAGGCTCAATTTTAGTGCCACTTTTCTTTTCTTTTATCATTAACGACCTCCCACTGTGGTTCTAATATACCTCATTTATTTGTTCGCTGATGATACAAATATACTTTTTCCCACCTGATCCTAATGTCCTTGAACAAAAAATAATAATATGAACTTAAAGCTATTTCTATCTGGTTCAAACTAAACAAATTATCATGAATGTTAAAAAAACTAACGATAATATGATTTTTTTAAAAATAAACAGTAATAAACCGACATTAAAGTGGACTTAAAATTAGCACACCTTATCCAACAGTTCAAACTACTAAATTCCTTGGTATTCTTATCATTGACCATAACCTGTCATGAATTCTATTCTCATAACCAAACACATTTCCCAAAATTATCTCCATATACTGTATTATTCGTAAGTAGACGTATCTCCCACAACAATCTTCCCCCCCAAAAAAAGAAAAAAAGATTTTTAAGTTTTTTATTTTTTTCACCCTTTATAATTCTTATTTTAACCGTATCATTTTATATGTGCTATGGCTTTGGGCTGACGCTAACAACAGTGGTTTAGATTCACTTTTTCTGCTCCAAACGAGCTATCAAACGTGCACCAACTCCCGTGGTTGGCCCATCTGATCCCCTTTTTCATTCTCTTAAAACCTTGAAGTCCAAGATATTTCATAGGCTCAACTTGCTACTTTTATGTACCAATTCCACCATAAATTACTTCCAAAACGATCTTATTGATGAAGATTTCTTTAACTTTCACTCTCACACACACACCAAAAAAAAAACTGTGTAATTTAAATGTAAAAAAAAACGCAAAAAATACAAA
>JAMKCH010019480.1:0-21271 GCA_023653785.1 Ophioderma brevispina
TAAAGTACGATAATGTTGATTCTCGAAAAAAAAAAATCGAATAAAAGCTCCAGTTGTAGTCGTTTTATACGCCTGGTAAATTTGACATAAAATTTACAGTATTTTGCTGTATTTCCAAATTGCAGCATCGGCCCACATGTGTAAGTACACTAAGGACATCGAAAGCGTATGTATAGTGTTTGAAACCCTGGGTTTTGTGAATTATTGGACATAATAATTTTCATAAACGTTAAGTGGAAGAAGTTGTGATTTATCTGTTTATTGCTTGAAGCTGTATACGGTACGATACTTTTTTGCAGAGTATAAGGAATCAAAGATCACTAGTTTATCAAGAAGAAAGCTTTATCTTACTATCAAGTCATTTATATTTGTATTAAATTTACGAGGCGTTCGGACGAAAATCCTTTAATTCTAATAATCGACACTGTTATTTTCAGTACAATAAAACTAAAAACAACTCTTTAATCATATGATATCTTTTACATTTATAGTTATTAAGTTTTCAGTAGCTCCAACTGTCACTGAAAATAAATACAAGATTCATGTAGGCTTACTAGTTTCAAGTAACGAAAACCATAGGAAGAGTATAATTTATTGGCAATTAGTGTCAAATGACGTTTCTAAAACTCGTAGTAAAACGACTTCGGAGTGTATATCAGACAATTTGAAATGAAATTGATATTCCCATGGATATTATTTCATTTTTGTCATCAAACAGATCATTGCATATATGTTTCACCTTTGGAGACATAGCACTCTTTTAATAGAGTAGTTGCTCTTATACTTTCTGTTGTTGAAAACTTTCTATGAGTGAAAAAAACTAACCATTTTGAGGTTAAGATGGCAGTTTGCCGGCAAGACCTCTGACGTTTGATTTCAATTCAAATTGCCATATTTCTGATTATCAAAGGGTTATTTATTGAAAATGCAGAATGAGAATTTTCTCATGTTAAACATCTTTCGTTATTGGAATTGAAAGGAAAATAATTTCCTATATCTACTCAATAAAATTATCAATCGGGTTGCATTAAATTTTATTGAATAATTTCAATGAGTAATCTTTAAAGTTACCATTTATCATGTATTTTAATGGAGATGGCTGAAAAATGTGAATGATAATTTGGCTACATGTACTCAAAATCACATTACTTTATTGCGCTTATTTAGTAAACACCGAGAAATTATCAAGTTAGTGAAATTATTAATCAACTAAGTTGCTGGAACTCAAAATAATATCGTAGTTTATGTGGGAAAATAAAGGAAAGAAAAGAGGAAAAACGAAAAAGATGTTGATGTACTGTTTTACATTGCATTATTGATCTTAACCCTCGTCTACCTGGGGGTGGTTACCACCCCCTTCAGGTGTTTCCTCGGCTTGCAAAAAAAAACCTTTTTGGTGCCAAATTATTTAATGTAATTGTCAATTGACATATTCCTCTCCTTTTCATCCAAAAAAACACCCACAGGGGTATAGGAAAGATAAAGGTGATCCCAAAGTAATGGATGGGTTGGGGGAAAGAAGTACCAGCATGCCTAGCACGACACATGAACATCACAGCCACTTGATTTTGGTTTCATTAGATAGCTATGGTCCTTCTCTTTCCATTGATACCAAAATGATTACCAAAATGCCTAGTATTACGTCACAATGACGTCATAAAGTTCGCATGTCAGCAAAAAAGGCAATTTCCATAGTGTAGAATAGGGGAAAATTCAATTCTTCGAAAAAAAAAGGTTAGGAATAATAAAAAAAAAAATATCACATTTTCATGATGGGAAATGACTAGTTTTATATAATGAGAGCATTTTAGTGCTATAATAATGTGTTTGGGTCGCTAAAATTGCGAAATATCAATTTTCCGCCCTATATTCAGTATTTTCGCGCTTTCCTCAACGTATGACGTCATAGTGACGTCATAATGGGGATGTTGGTACTTATTTTGGTACAATGGAAAGAAGAAACTCTTAGCTATCCTTTGGTACCCAATTTACAGGAATCGGATGTTCAGTAACGAAAATCACAGGGGGGTGGTAACCAGTAGAATGGCTCGGGTAGACGAGGATTAATTCGGCTGTAGATTAATCATGTAAGTAACTTTTAAACATGTAAGCCTAGGAATCAAACCTGGGACCCTCTGATATGAACACAAATACCTAATAACCACGATGCTATGCTACCATACAGGGAATATATAAGAACATTGTATTTATGTATATATATTATTTTCCTTTCATTCAAATTAATATCACTATTGTAAATTAAAATGGACAAATATCATACCAAAACGTGAAAGGGTTTCAACAAGAGGTTTTTGAACTATCTATAAAAAAAATTGAAGTGAAAATAGGTTACTACATTAGTGCTTGTTTATGTCCTTTTTGGGTATACAAATTATCTTGTTGTTATAACTTTGAATTACCAACTTAGCTGATTTGAATCTTTTTACTTGATTACAACTTGATTACAACAATTAATTTGCAGCAACAGGTGTAAACTGAGTAAATGTTACTATTTTTTTGCACAATTTACCGTAACTTAATACATGTATGTTTGTGTTATCACTTCTCAAATGAAATAAGGGTATTTGTGAAATTATTCTCATGAAACGTATAGTTGCATCATTACAAAATAAAAGAACCTTTAACTATTATGTCTAAAAACAATAAAAATAATGATAAAATAAAACTCAACTGGCGCGATTCAAAACTGACAAACGTAGGCGCCTTTTTGCTGTGCTCCACGCCCGGATCGTCGCTTAGACAGTCAAGACATCTTACAATCTACGTCTAGTAAACAACACATGCAGCTAAAATGCATATTTTTGTTTATACCACTACTAACATGCATCTTGTATTTGCGAAATAACGTGCGCTGTAAAAATTTCAGTGCACTTCACAATAAAAAAAAGGATCAGAAAAAGACAATACTTGGCCGTAATTTAAAAATATAGCAAAATACTTTTTTGTTCAATTTTCGAGGCCTATTGCGACTAAATTTATAAGAGAGGCTCCTATTTGAATTTTTAATTATGTCAACATTATTTTACACTATTATGGATTCTCAATTATAAGTTATTTACAGGAAAAATATTGTAAATCTTATAGGAAAATACTGTCAGCAATTCTGCCAACAAAATCCCATAAACTACAGCTTTTATAGTTTCCATTCAAATTCACTCTATATTTTAAAGCTTAATGTATATGTTTTACCAAAATTAACTGAATTTTACAGTATATGCACCGTAAAATTTTGGTTGACATTTGTGGATAGGCCTAAGTTAGGATGTTCGTCAGTGTTTTTTTTTTCTCTACACATTCACAATCTCTGTAATAACTCGCCAAATATATATATTTCAGTGTTTTGATTGAATCAATTTGTACAGTATACTGTAATTTTCACAGTAGTTATTCGGCAGAATTGCTGTCAGTAAAATACTGGAAAAATTTATAATATTTTGAGTGTGGCAAAATCCTCTCAGACACAGCTACACACATTGTACTAATATAAACTTCGACCAGACTTCTATAGCCCCCTCCAGTGTTGATCAAGCGAGGAGATGAATCTCGCAATATCCCATTGATCGATAGATCACTTAATAAGCTGCCTTGCGGTGGTTTTCAAGTACAGCAAACAGACGAATGCAGATTGGTCTGTTTGGAAGACGTTCCCATTTGGCGTTTGGAGTATGAGTTCCAAAAGTGAAAATCTTATATCTACAAATTGGAATTTATTTTTACTCAATATTGGGTATATGAAAGAGCTCGTGATATAGTATCAAAATTTCAAAAAACTCAATTTCGCCAAAATGGTCGATTGGCCTGTTTTTGGAAGATTCGATGACAAGATATGGAGTCAAACGTATCAAAGCACCAGCTCCAAATCCAGCAGACTCTGCACGTTCAATGCACAGTGCAAGATGTAATGGATGACACTTTAAAATGGGTAGCGTATCAGGCAAGCACCCCCCAAAGTTGTAGATGTTACCAAAGGATGCAGATGACGGTGAAAGAAAGATAAGTCTTGAAACTGTACAACGCCTTGGCAACTGTGAATGGAATCTTAATGAAACTTTTTTTTTTTCATGATAAGAATCTCTATTTAATTACGTGGTGGAAGACTAAGTGTCCCATACTACGTATATATGAACTAAAATTCCATTCCTTTTTCTATATTAGACTGCTTTCAGTCTTAGCACCTGTAGGGCATGTTTAAGAAACAATACTTTGTTGCAGGGACATTCCTGCAAACATCTGATTTATTATATTTTTAAATTTGATAGCCCTTAGCAAATTAATGATAGTGTATTTTACACTCTAAGAAAGAAAAGTGCGAAAGAAGGTTCTAAACTTGTCCTCTATATGGAACCTGTAAGGTTCTTCAAAGAACCAAAAAGTTCTTTAACTGCCGTACAGCACCTTTTATGGTTATGTTAGGAACCTTTTTGGCATGGCGTACCCAGAGGGGCTTTGGGGCTAAAGCCCCCTCAAGTTCTCAAGAAAAAGAGGAGGAAGAAAGAGGGGAAGGAGAAAGAAAAAAAGGAAACGAGGGAGAAAGAAAAGAAAGAAGAAGCAAAAGAATGATTTAATGGTACATTTATGCGGATCCCCCAAAAGTGGTCGGAAGAAGTACGAAGGAAAGGGCGTTTCAGGTCTTGAAAACCTAAAACCTCACGAGCTTCCGGGGCTCTGCCCCCTGGACCCACAAACGGCGGAGTTCCATGGAAACCCGCAGGGGCCTAAAGCGGGTCCGGACCCCACCCGTTAGTCTGCTCCGCTGCTTCGCTCTCACGGTTCGTATCATCTTTACTCCAGCACCCCCCCCCCAATAAATTTCCTGGGCACGCCTATGTTTGGGTTCTCAGATTTTAAGAAACCATTTTGAGGGTTCCATTCTTGAAGGGTTCCATATAGCGGACAAAAAAGGTTCTAAAGTCGTATATTTTTTTTAGAGTGTAGGAGATGTATATTAAAATATATCACCGCTGATAACACGATTTCTTTACGCCAATACACATCCACACTACATTATTAGAACCAAATTGTGCAATTACTTTCAGATGAAATCTACACTGGGAATGATATGAAGATCTGAATGACAAACGGACCTTCTATGGAACACAACTTGCAGTGCTACACCGACATGATAGATAATGAGGTATAATTAAGGTATAGACCCAAAATAGGAGTATCGATATTTCCGATATTATGACCGCTAGACAAAAATTAAATCATCATTGATATGTTTGAATATGTTTAGTATGTACAGCTCATTAAAGTCTTGTAATTAATAAAATAGCAACAGTCCAGGGGGTGCCATTTTCAAATATTTGTACCGCGGTGAGATCAATATGAATCAATATTTGTACCAGAACATGCCTTGTATGTTTTGAATGGTTCACTTTCCAATCATTGTACAACACACTCAGCTGCATTACTTTGTTATTTGAGAGTTAGATCAGTGTTAGGTTTGCAATACAAGAATCTAGTTTACGTCAAATTGGTCACATTTATGTGAAAATGGCGGCTTCCATGAGTAGTTTTTATTTAGTTTACCAATTACAGAGATCTTGTAATAGTCTGAATATTCCCTTTAGGTAAATGGTCATGATTTTAAATCAAAATGGGTGCCATATTGGAAAAAAAACAAGGAATGACACGCGATTTTTCAATATAGTACTTCAATTTTGATTCATGATCCAAAAAACATAAGTTATTGACACCAAACTCTAAGTCAAGATCATTTTTAGCTCGGAATAAAGAAAAAATGTCATTTTCAGTTGCAAATATTGGAAAAACAAAATACTGATGGATAGGTATTTTTAAACTGTCATAACTATCAGCCCTATTCCGTTTCGTGTACGATCACATCTAAGGATATAAACTCATCTATCATGATACTCATCTTGGCTGTTTGATCGCAAGGGTTCCATCCAAACAGACATATCAAAGGTTTGACAATGCATGGAACTCATCAATTTTACCACTAAACTTCCTATATTAAGATGGGCAAATTTAATACCCTTTGTATTAGATTCAGGACGTTACAATCATTGGATTTGAACCTATCCCACACTTATTTTACCAACAATACTTTCAAAAATGGATTTGTGTCACCAGATTTACAATTGACATAACTTATTAATCTAAACCCGCGTTTCGACCATTAAACAATACATTTAAACTCCGCTGCATTTTCCCAAAGTACTTATAAAAGCATGGCGTCGCACTCGCAAGAGAGACACAGCTATATCTCATTTAAACAGGCCACATGAGTTTTTTTATAGTAGGTGATCTTAAATTTGTTACACGCAAGGATCTGGAATATCCTTTTTATGTCTCTTGTCGTTCTTTGATTGTGGAAAAAGAGCACCAATTAAAAATACCGGTATGAAAGTCGTTCTTGAGAAGCAACATTGCGTTTTGATGATTTGTGTGATATTTGTGGTGAAATTGGCGCGTTTTTTCGGAAAGCCCCTTGCAAGATCCGCGATGCGGAAATGTCATTTTCCGCAAAAATTGCCATAGTTTTGAACCCAAAAGTCCGAAGGACACCCAAAATAAAAATCTTATGATAGCTGTTTATCCTGTAAACAAACAAAGAAACTTCAAGCAAAAAATAGGACATTTATACCTTTGAAGAAAAAATCTTTCTTGAATGTGGGTTTTAGGATACACTAATAGCCAACAAAGGGTAGAAATTTACCCAAACGTGGGATGTTCACCTGTGAAACCTGTTGGTTAAATTTAGCAACGTATGAGAGAATTTTTCCAAAATTAATTTTTAATCGAACACCGAAAATCAACAGGGTCACCAAAAAGTAATAAAGTATCTCATGATGTAGTTGTGAGAAGAAAGTCACGTTCAAAGTCGCAAACAACATTTGAAGGGATACGCAGCCATTGTAATCTGAACATAGAACAAAACATCAAAATTCATATTTTGTAGTTTTGTTTGGGCATGGATATGCGAACATAAACCTGCAGGTGGTTGGCATGAAATCCGGTGTATTAAAGACAAGGCAGTAATTTTTATCCGATTCTGTAATTTCTATATGCCCTACGTGCGTATCAACTTTCCGACTTGATATCAAAAAAGCCTATGGTGAATCACTGACCTCTTACAGCGGGTCTGAGTCGCCTATTGAAACATCAGGAAGTTACTTTTTTTACCTTGACAATATGGCGGGAAACAATGCATACACCTTGTCAAACAATAGAACATCTGTGTGGAATATGTGCACCAGCATTCGTGTTCGGAATCCTTATGACTATACTGACTATATACGGACAATATGACATACATTTCAACATGATTAGAGTAATTTTCAAGTTTGACCCTGTGTAAACTTAAAGTGGCCCCTATTGAAAAAGTGACACCACAATTTGACACCACTAACTACCTTGCTTTGATGTAGAAGGTCCATACTAACTGCCAAATGTGTCAAAGCTGAGATGTAGTGGGACATGAACGATGATGTTTGACCCAAGTCCTTGCTCCCGTTCTATTAGTGTAGATATTGAGACGCCATCGTTGTATTTTTATTTGCGGGAGATGATATGACAAATTTCCTCAAATACTTATTTTTTTTCACTATTTGGTAGTTTGTCTCTACATTAAAGCAGTTATTTGTAAATGTACACACTTATCCCTGATTTATAAGTTTAAAATTTTGCATTTCAACATTTTTTATTCTCTCGCATTATCGCTTCTAATCCCTTTAAGGGCAATTTTTTGGCTGCGCTGATAATGAAAATGGCCGTTGCCAAAATTAATTTTCAACCCAAATTCCCTATTTTAAAGGTGGCTGACAAAATGGCTCCAAAAAAACAAAAAAAACATGTATCATTTAAAAACCTATGTCTAAATTACAGGTGACAAAACATGTGTGATAACAAATGTCGAAATTGAGGTTTACAGCGAGGCAATTTCAAAATTCGCCTTAAGGTACCTGCAGAACGACGTTCTTACAGCCAGATGTCAACATTCAAGATGGCTGAAAGCCATTTCTCACGACCTATTGATTGATACTGTCAACATTCAAGATGGCGCGCGGAGAAGTTGACGCCACACGGCATAAAAATATACATGTACCTCATTTCCAATCAGTGCTAAAGATATTATAATTCTAATTGCAGCAATACAGGATATGAGATTACAACACATACAAAAATAATGTTTTGGGAACCAAGAGTCCACAAGCCAAAAAGGATGGACAAGATGACTGCCAAACAAGTGAAACCATATCTTGCCTCCCCAGACCACAGAAAATCTTAAGGGGTATGCACAAGTTCTATCAGCACTAACCTGATACCAGTACAATAGTTTTAGGTTATATATTACAGAGTGCAGACTATCAATCAAAATTCAGTAACATATTTCAGTCATTTAATTTTAACCCAAAATCTGTTAAAATTATTACCGATTTGGCCGACAAGTCGACTGTTTGCCGTCAATAAAAGCAGCTTTTTCCGACATAATTCTGTAAGTGGGGGTGTCACAACCCAACCCCCCTCACCTCAACTCCACACCGGGACGGTTCCGATCATATTAGCACATGTATTGAAATGAGAAAATCGAAAAAAAATCATCTGATTTTTTGCATGTCTGTATCAAATATAGGCACCTTAATAGTAACTCAAAATTAAACATATTTTTAGCAAATCTGTGAAAAAAAATAAATTTCAACTGATTTTGGTAGGTAAAGGTGTTAACATTTACAAAAAAAGTGAGTTATCGTAGGGGGTGGGGAAATTGGTTTTTCGGGAGTCAAAGGTCAATAACAGGGGTCAAACTTTGAAATTGATCCAATCATGTTGAAAAGTAGTTAAGTTAATATTAATCATACGGATTCCAAAAAGGTATATTGTTACTATCTGCGGCCGAAAGTTTGGAGTAGTTATAGATAAAAAAGAGCAAACAATCAATACAAAGGGTCATTTTCAGATTTTAAAAAATACTCCGATTTGGATAAAATCGGTTTGCAATTATTAGATGGAGCTCATAGGATTAAAATAAGGAATAGTTTTGAGTGTCATAAATGCTTACTTACCGAAGTAGGGGGAAACAAGGTCAAGCCCCATTGAATGCAATGGATGTTGACCTTTCGTCCCCCCTACATTGGGAACTAAGCATTTAAGACAGTCAAAATTGATACGTACCAGTGACCTTAATTTTGGCGTTGAAATTGTATCTTTAGTATCAATAGCTCTTGAAATATGATATTAACTAATTTGTCAGCCATTTTGTCCGCCATCTTGAGTTTTTGACTCAGATGAAACTTGCAAATTGCTAAATGAGGTATAATAAATATATCTATTACATATATTGCAATTTGATAGTATTTGGGCTGTAAATGATCTAGAATCCCTTCTAGAATTTAAGCCTCACGAGCACAAAACGTTGGATGCATTGCATTTAAGATGCATGTAGCCCTTCAAAATATACAAAGAAAAGGTCACATTTGCCAACATTATTAACATTTTAGGTATTGTTGTATAAAGTTATTTTAAAGTCGAATTTGTTTTGCATTTGAAGAATTGAGACCAAGTGTGGTAATGGATGAGAATCTTTCTGTAATCGCTTTATATTTCCTGCAAGTTTATCTTAATTTTTGTGGTGAATAAAGTCAGATTCTAATACGCATGTGCGGAGAAGTTGAAATATAACATGTATAAACTTGTTAGGAAGATATTTTTAAAAGCAAAAGTTGATTAGGCCTAATTGATTTAACTTCAGGGTTTATGGGTTACGTGGCCATGTGGGATGTTGATAGTGATTGATTAGATAATATTACTCGTATAATCAAATTAAAAGCATTGTCAGAATCTATCATGCACCGAATTGGATTTTGTGTATGATACCCATAACAGAAGCTCTTACCTGGGACTTACATATTTAATCTCTTCCATTACGCATTTATTGATTTCCATAGTTCCCCTAATCATTAACGCCAGCCCGCAAATTGTTCTCCCTTAAAGGGAGATGGCGTGATTTCATTATATAGTTTAATTTTGATTCAATGACCTTGAAATTCATCGTTCTGATTGGCCGATACCAAAAAAATTAAAATCGGCCAAGCCGTTAATGAGTTAATTATTGAGGGTCCCATGGACCCCCCCCCCCCCCTTGGGCACTACCAGAAGTCAGCTGAGAATATTTAAAGAAATCAAAGAACCAAAGATTTGTTTTGCTGAAACATATGAGTAAACAAATTAATAGTAACATTAAAAATAATTAACCCTTTATATGCTAATTTCATTGAGGACGTTGCTAAACCGTTACTGTACAAAGTCTATGGGAAAATGACGTGTCTTTTAGAACACCCGTTAAAAATCCAGGATTCCTAAAACTGCGAGTTTTGTGTTAAATATATGTAATTTGGGTCTTCTAGAGTAGATATCAACATAAAATAAATTTTAAAAAGTTTGATGTAAGCCCAAGGTTCATTTGAATTTTCCGTCTTTTTGCCCATTTTTTGCAGCCAAAATAACAAGACCCTTCACATTTGGTATAAATTTCGTACAAAAATTCCCTCGGGAAAGTGGTTTCCTTACATGGCCCCCCCCCCCCCGGGCACCAACGGGAGCGAAAACCCCCTTTGTCACTTAAGTGTTAAAGTCGAGTTTATTTTGCATTTGAAGAAAATTATGGGACCAGGTTGACAATGGATGAAAATCCTTCTTCTATTTCCTTACGTCCGCTGCCATTTTATCCTCATTTGTTATTTTGTGTATATTTTTTTTCATGAATAGCTTGTTAACACTTATATGGTCTTGTGCACTCACATTGGTGTATAGGGAACAGCTCATGTGAACCTCCTCTGAAAAACACTTTACCTTTGAAATTTTTTAAACAATTGATAGGGTACATCGACACTACCGCATAACAGGGTAAATGAAAATCGGTGGTACCGATTTAAAAGGGTGGTCCAAAAAGCGATTTTTATGTTGTGATAAATATTCTTTCCATCCGAAAATTGAAAACCACTTTCCCGAAATATCTTTTCCATAAAATTTGTCCAATAATAGGAGAATATAAATCTATTCATTTTGCTGAAAAAATAAAAGGTTACTCCAGTATGATTTAAGGGGCAAAACAAGCGCCACCGAAATGCTTATTTATACTAATTAGCATAAAAACGCCATGGCCGATTTCAATTTGTTTTCCATTAAAATATGCGCAACTGATAGGGCGATTACATATAATCGTGCGCAAAAATAACCGGGAAAAATAATTTAGCTTTAAAACATGGCGCACGAAAAACAAAATCTTGGGTCCACGTGTGCCCCCTTATGGGTTAACAAGTCAAATTTCCTGAAAGACTATATATGCGGGGGCTATGCCTTGAAATATAAACTTGCTAGAGAAAACTTTTTACTTTCTAAATTGTCAAAGAGTGAAATGAGAAGTGACTCTATGAACCAGTCTTTGTTGGAGTTAAATTTCCCTCTTTTGAGAGTGAATTCTGTCAAATCTTCACTCTTATGAGAGTGACAATTCGTTGATGAAGAGTAATCATAAACAAAATTCACTCGTTAAAGAGTAAAATTTAACCTCAACAATGACTGGTCCCTAGAGTCACTCCTTGAAAGAGTGATTTTCACTATTTTACTTTTAGAGAGTATTAGCAAAAGTTGAATACAGACTGTCCCAATAAAAACTATACAATCAAATTAAAAATTATAAAAAATATAAACTGTGCATTTTTGTCAGATATTTTGACTTTATTTGTTAGACAAGATCCTAAGTAAATCCTACGCTTTTATTCCATCCAATTTGATCGACCCTAAGCGGAGATATTGTCAGTTGAACACAAAGGATAAAATACCACTTGGGCCAGTTTCACCTTAAGGTTCAAGAAAATAAAGGTATAAGGCGTGTAGCATCATTGTGGGATTAAACCCTTTTCAAACAAAAGAATATTGTACAGATCAGAGTGAATGTATTATCATGCATTGACTAATCAATACATATTTTTCAGTGAAAGCACCATAAATTATTATGTTGTGGGTGAAATGAGGGACTTACTCTCAGGGGGGACAATAATCATTTTTGAAATGCATGGAAAATTTTGGGAATTTGACTGCTGAAACTAATGTAACAATCTATAAGTCTGTTGAGGGATAAATGTGTGAACAACGCTCTAATGGGAGGGAAACTTACTCTTCCACTCTTCCCCACGGCCTCCAAGATGCCAGAGAGGATATGATGAAAGAAAGCAGTGTTCAACAAAGAGCAATAAAGGAAGGGGGTTTAGCTTAGGGTTTCAGCGTTACTTTCAACAAGGGTGTCTTTATGGTTCAACCTTCTGCGGAAACCTGGAGTTTAAAGCTGAGACACAAGACTGTTGGGATTTAAATTTCCATGCTACATGTATTTATTAGCAATTCGACATAGAAAGTTATATAATTATGTTATTCACAAGCGCCAGCACTTTTATACCATAGTTTTTATTTTAATCTTTCAATAAAGAATGTCTTGAGGTGATTTTCAGTATGCAATTGTTGGTATCCAAATATGCCGGAAACGGGCCCAACAGGTTTTTCAATTGTCTAAGATAATAGACATAACTCCTGAACCAGACCCCCAAATTACAACAACTAAAATCACATGAAGGCTGGAACACTCCTAAAACGAATCAGTAAATACTCCAGTTGAGATGAACTTAATTTTTGCCAAAAAAATAATCTTTGATTGTATAGTGTTTTTAGGGGGACAGTCTGTAGTTGAATGAACTTCATTGTCAATGCAGGACGTGGGTGGCGGTATGATGGTGACATTGATTGATTAAAAGAGATAATATTACGCACATTCTGGAATTGGTGTATCAAATTAAAAGCATTGTCACAGATTTATCATGTCCTGCATTTTATATATCAGATTCACGAAGCGCAGGCTGTGACATGAATCTCTTTCCTTACTCATTTATTGATTGCCAGAGCTCACATGATCATTAATGCCAGCACGTGATCCTCTCTCTTGAAGGCTGAGTCAGAGATTCCCGAAGATGGGCGCCTCAATTTTCTGACAAATGGTGCATTGTTTAGATGATATATATAATGCTTGTTAAATACCATTCTTACCTCTGGAGTTGTCCCCTCGGCATGGAAAAAAGTATAGTCTCTCTCATATTTAAGAAAGGTTATCACCAATTTCAGTTATTCCGCCTTTGTATGAAAATCTTCGAAAAATGTTCACAGCCAAACTCTTTATGCAAATTTGTTACAGAGTGCAACCTTCTGTTTCAAACCAATCTGGTTTCAGGCAATGCACACTCCACTCCAAACTCTCCTTATGGGGGTCACGACTATTTGCTCGATAATTTCAATTCTGGTTGATATAAGGGTGCTGTCTTTTTAGAACTTAAAAAGGTATTTGATACAGTGCATACAGAACCGTCCTAACACAACTTCAGGACATTGGCGAGCAGGGTCCTAAACTCAAATGGTTTGAATCTTTAACTGTCATATTTTTTTTTTTCGTCAACAGATAACCAAAATCGGTGATTTTTGTATCACTCAGCTGGTGTAAAACTGTAGGGGTTAGCAGGGCTTAATAACTATGGCCCCGCTTTTTATTCTGTATATAAACAGTCTTCCAAATGTTAATACAAATATAACCTAAAGTTTAAATTACATGCTGATGACACTGCCATATTTGTCACGGATAAATCGTCAGTAACATCAATGACATAATGGATTTCTAAAATTAGTAAGGTTGCTAAAGGCTCAACAAAGATTTCTCACTCAACTGTAAAAAGACGAAGAGTTGCTTTTGTGAACTAGTCAAAAGACTCGTAGTGATACTGATATGAAGGTGTATATCAATAACTCGTTAATTGATAACGTTGATAAATTAAGTACCGTGGTGTAGGCTGACTCTAATGACATTTGATCGACATGCCGAGCATAAGTTTGATGAAGGGTCCAAGGTGCTTCATATCCATTGGAGACCTTACGATGCAACAAAATTCTGTAGGAATAGCATTGGGGGGAAAAAAAACCTTTTTAACTCTGTGACATTTTCGTGACCTTTGACCCAAATAAGTCGGGTCCCATATGCGCCCCCACCCCTTGTGGTATTGGGATGTTTGTGTCCAAGTCCGTCAATATTGGTGAAAGTATGTAGCAGAACGAGTAGATTGAAGATTGACACATTACATACAAAAGGAAACAGCGCGTTCTCTGTGCCAAACACTTACACCAGTTTGGAAAACGCTAGCCTTAGGGCATTGAAGCGGTTTATTTATTAACGGGTTTATGCGATTGCACAGTTTCTTTAAAATGCATATTTTCAGGTAAAATTTAAATTTCATTTGACAAGCCACCTTTGAGGCATTAAAATCGTGGGTTTAGTATCAATTGGGTTGAAATATGATTTTCACTGTTTGGCCGCCATTTTGTCCGCCATCTTGAATTGGAGGCGTCCTGATTAAACTACAGCTTGGCAACAGCCACATTCATAATCAGCAGTGAGTAGAATTACCCCAAAAATACAATATGGTGTTACCCAATTTGAGCATGATGTGCGCTTACATTGGGTTTTTACATTTGGATGCCTAGTCTACAATGTCTTTCGTTGGAGATTTATTTTCGACATATTCTTCCGCAACGAATGATGATATTCCGCGCCGGTATAAGGCGATATCATTAGCTTAGTTAAGTTCACGGATAATATCTAAGACCACAGCAAACTTACCGATTTCACATGGGTGTCTTTGAAATCGTCATCTTTTAAAGTCCTCATCATGGAATCTAAGGTGGGGGTCCATGTGGACCAAAGATTTTGTTTTCGCGGGCCATGTTTAACG
This sequence comes from Ophioderma brevispina, assembly GCA_023653785.1. Taxonomy (NCBI): domain Eukaryota; kingdom Metazoa; phylum Echinodermata; class Ophiuroidea; order Amphilepidida; family Ophiodermatidae; genus Ophioderma; species Ophioderma brevispina. The sequence goes on from JAMKCH010019480.1 coordinate 14,811, forward strand.
CGTTGTTTGCCCACAATTTTATGTAAACTGCCTCCTAAAAATATCATTGAGCACTTTTGTGGAAAACAAATGAAATCGGCTAGGGTTTGTTTTTTTATTAAGTAGCTTAAATCAGCATTTTGGTAAGCTATATTCCAACAATGTTTTCTCCAGAAGGACGCGACGGCCAATGTATTATTATTTCAGCAATGTAAATGTACTCAAGGTTCTCCTATTTTGAGCCAAAAAACATGGAAAAGGTCTTTCGGAAAAATTGGATCGCCATTTTGAATGAGGTGCAAACGATTTTAACATTTTTTCCTGTATTGTAGTCGTTTTAATGTACCCCATCAAGGACCGGAGTTTTGTAAAAATTCCCAATGGTGAATTCAGAAAGACCTTATACCTTAGTGGTTTAAAGTTTAGTTGTTTTTGTTTTAAGGCCGCTTTTCTTTTTGAAGGGCACCGTAACTTTTGACCACCTCTTGTTGCTGCAATGTGATTTGGAGAATCAAGCTTTGGATTTATAAATACTTTCCTCCCATGGGTGAAAACTTGGACGTGTCGCCTCTCACGGTTCACCAGATTTCAATAAAGCAAAATCCGAGATGTTTGTACATGTTTTTATTAAATAAATAGCTTTGTATAAGCCAATTAACTTACTCGTAGCTTCAACAAATTTGTAGTCCTTAATGTGAACGATCGTATAGTTGTAAGGCCAAACCCCTTCCATAAACAGCTAAGCACTATAATATTATTGTGAATCTACAGGAGTGATATTCTGCATGCGCCCTGCTATCCTGCAGCCAAAATGTTTTTAAAGAAAATGCTTCCCTATAATCTTTTTATTACTAATTCTATATAGAACTGGATTGATTGCCGAATTCAACAGCATTGATACACGGCCCTCCCCAAAAATATGTTATTCCTCGTTTTTCATCATCAACTGTGGAAAATCCGTCAGGAGTTTATATAAATGATTGAGGTTGATCAGTTGAAACGGAGCGAGACATAAGAAAGAAAACCGTGTCCCATTCAGATCAACATCTTAGCAACTCGTTTTCGATCACGAACATTGTTTCTGTGCGTTTCGAGAAAATCTGTTGGTTAGCTCGCACGCTCAGTGTGTAAATGATATTACTAAATAGAGTTAACAGATACGAACATAAGTCATGACAAATTTTGCAGCAAGTCCACTGCGTGGAGAGCATCCCAACACCATGAGCAACGCTTTAAATTACCAATTTGCCAAATGGTAAAGTCGAAGACCACCATTGAAAGCATACTCCGTCGGCAATCTACACATACTTTATCAAGCCATGGTATCAAGACCGCAGACAACCGCGCAAGAGCAATGACATCAGCCAGACACTGATTGTCTGCTTCAGTGCGCAGCTTTTCCCTTTGACGGTATGATGTCTAACAGGATGGCAAATTGCAAGATATCGCTCAATTGATACGAGTGGTCAATTATAAAAACTGATGGCAAAGTTAGCAGAATAAAGGAAATTGGACATGACGCATCCATACCAACCCAGTGGTTAAAGAAGATGTGCATAATCTAACCTGTACTATGAGTTTTAAATAAGGAAGTCACGCGGTACTGCACTGTATCCGACATGAGTTAATGCAAAGCATCGCTGATAGCTGGATAGACAGTAAAATTGGTACAGTACGCATACTTTGAATGCGGTTACACAACAAACAGGAAAGCGATGTTTGGCTGCAAAGGCCCCAAGGTAGTAACCTACTGGGACAAACCGAGAGATAATTTTCTTGTAGACACGCCGTTAAAGATAGAACTGCTTTTCACCTGACAACACGACATCACATCCTTCTGCATCAACAGTAGTATTCAGTTCTCTTGTATAGTTTTGTGTAAAACCGACGAAATTTGCAGGGATGAAAATCGCTTAAATAGCAAAGAACTACTTCACACCCAATTCCATACAAAGATTGTATCTTAGCTAGCCAAATGGCTAATCAAAACAAACAATCGGTTTGTTCTCATCTTTCTTTGTTAAAATACAAAAGGACAGTATAATGCACGTTGAAATAGGAATGACGCCGAACTGATGAATAGTATCTCAACCCAAACAGTTGCTCATGAAGATTAAAACTGATGGCGTAGTTTCTATCAAATCATATAGATTGAACAGCATCGCGTCGCTGTACTGCCAGAATTATCCGTCATGCGCTGTATGACGTTGTGCAGTAGTGCTGACGGAATGAATGGCAATACCCATAACATCTTGTGAAAATGATTTGAAAGTGTTCCGATCACTCCGACTCGTAAAGACACTATCAGTGAGTTTGCTAAAATCAGAAAATGAAGAAAATATCAAAAATCAGATTTTGCTTGTATGAACAAGTATATAGGTGTCCTAACATACCCTGCACTGATAGACCTGAAAGGAACCTAAATAAGGACAAAATCGGGACATTTTAAGTCATTAGTGTCCGTTCGGACACATAACTGAATGGAATTCAAAGAATTAAATTACAACTTCTTAAATATTTTCCTTTTTCTTTCAATTTTTCGCGTGAAAGAAGAACTTACGAGATAGTCTACAGACTAACCTTCACTGTCTGCACAATTTCAGGTATTTTGATTCATTCGGATAAATCACTGATAGTGGCTTTAAGATTGGTGGTATGAAAGTTTAGTGTTACCTTGTAACAAAATGTAATGTCTGCATATGTGCCCAAGTATGTCCCTTCATGTAATTTAAGCTCAAACCAAACAAATTAAGAAGTTTTAATCTTCCGGTTAATAATTCAGAAGTCGGTTAAAGAATTAAAATTTGGGTTTATGAAATTTCAGTGTACCTTGTAACAAAAACCGTAAGTCAGAATTTGTACCCATCGGCCAAGAATTTTAGTTTTAAGTTGAAATTAGGGAACAAGTGAAAATGTCAGGATTGGTGCAGAAATGTGTCTAGAATAACTACTAAAAATCCCCTAAAATCTCTTTGTGGGCGCTTTTTTCAGAAATAAGGGGGCAAAGTTTGTACGGGGGTAAAATTACAAAATATTAGAATTGTCCTAAATGTGTTCCAACATTTTTGTCTGTCCACAAGGATCAATAAAAGGTATAGTTCCCTATCTATAACCTTGTAGTGTAAGTACTAAAGACCTATATCATTCAAGGTCATCCTGGGGGTAAATATTTCAAAATGTTTAATCCAATTTCATTGAACCAGATTCCAATTGCTCGTAGAGTCATATTAAAACAGAAAATGTCATTCAATCACCTACATGAGATTTCAATTTGACATATAAGAGCAGGAAGCAGTGACCCCATAGAGCCCAGGGTAGAAAACCCCATCACACCTGGCCCTGTAATTTTGCAATTATGACCATCACCTGTTTAATATTATTTGGTGTTCATGTACCACTAGATGAAGAATTTGACAACATCTTTCAGAAGATCCGGACCATTCTGAAAAATTTACCCCCAGGATGACCTTGAGCCTTCGTTACCATAAGTTATTACTACAGGCCATAGATAGGGCAAACTATACCTTTTTTTATCCTTGGGACATGACAAAAATGTTGGAAGCACATTTAAGGCAATTGAAATATTTCGTAATTACACTGTACAAAACTTTGCCCCCTATTTCTGAAATGCACAAAGAGGATTTTGGGACTTTTAGTATAGTATTCTAGACACATTTCTGCACATTCTGACATTTTCAGATTGTTCCAGAAATTTCAACTTTCCATTGTTTGTTTTTATTAATACTCCTTGGCCTACCAAGTGGGCCCCTTCATGTAATTGAGCTCAAAAACACAACAAATTGTTGTAGCTTTAATTTGGTTAGGTTAAAAGTGTTGTCACGGTTGTTGCGACTATTTGGTAGCCGACCGCGTGGTTGGTATCATGAGTGATTGTTAATATGAGATTCTGGTGCGAAATCTTGCTCCAGGAGCTTATATATTTTCAACTCGATTATGTGTGCGCTATTAATGAAAATGTGTTGCGCTTTATTCTGTTCTTTTATTTAGTGTTACAAACAGAACGACTTTCTGTCGGCTTGGATTTCGTGGGCGTGCGTTTGTAAGCGATCACCTAGCGTGTAATCGAAGGGTCGTGGGATCAATTGTATTCTGGAACAAAATAATTTTATTATGATTTATTTTGGGTTAAGATTGCACTTAACAATCGGAGTTGACGAGTCGACTTCCCCCCCCCCCCCCCCGGTTAGCGCGTAGAGCCTTAAGGAAATAATTAAAATGGTTTATTTCCTAAACGGAGTTATTTTTTGCATAACCAACCCCCACGAAATAACCTCGGAGTCACCGGCGACGTTCAGACGAGCGGTTGTTATCATATAGTTGTACTAAGCAGTAGTGTATATGAGCTTTTCCGTAAAACTATTGATTCAAGTATACAAAGCAAAGCCTTTCTGCCAGATCGGTTTGTATATCATTGTGTATTAGATTAAGACTGTAGATAGACTGAGGTTCGAGTCCGAGTTCTCGTCGAGCCTCAGGCTTGGCCTTCAATGAAATCTTACTTGATCAACTGGAAATGACGAAAGCAAATTTATTGCAACCCTCGCAATCGTGTGCACTTACGAGAATGAAAAATGGCATAGATGCCGCCCACGGACTGCCTTGCGCATTAAAGTTTTTTGCAAAACAAACTTCCTTTGCCGGTGTCACGGTAGCCAGTCCTAGCTTTAGAGTCCGTCTGGACGTTTGTTTTTAGTTTCACATCCGAGGAACAATCACAAGGTTTTGAATTAAGAGTCCTATATACACTAAGTTTTGATTTTCAGTGTCTTGGGGACTATCGGTAATAACACGCAGTGTCCTTGGACAAGTAAAAAGAAGAGTCCTGACATTTAAAATAGTGGGACTCTGAAGTTTATACATTACACAAATCTCATTGTTACCCAAATTTTGAGGGTCCGGGGATTGAGTGTACTAGTTGTGAGTTGTCCTCTTCAGTTGAATTCACCATCCTAGGACCATATGTTTTAAAATTGGGTCCCATGATCACCAAGTTTGATTCTCAGTGTCCAGGGGACTATCGGTAATGACACGTAGTGTCCAATGGACTACTTGTAATAAAAGTGAAGTCCTAGGACATTAAAATATAGTGGACTCTGAAGTTTATTCATTACAACAATCTCAGGGTCCCTAAATTTGAGGGTCCGGGTACGGTGTATACTAATCGTGGTGTCCTGTGCAGCTGGTTCCAAATGCAAGTATCCCAGCACAATTGAGTGTCTGCTTTAAATGGCACACCATTAAGTATTCCTCTTAAAGGGCATTTGAAATTATTGTTTTGTGATGCTATCATAACATTCATAAAATTACCTTCACATCATGGTACCACCCACATCAATGGGCATATTCACATACTTTAAAAAAATGGCGACATTTAAGGGTGGTCAAAATAGGCTATTCCACGAATTATCCCCCCATGACAATTTCCAAATTTAAATCACTATGGAATTCCCAAGCCATGTGAGATTCCAAGTGGTATTTTTCATCATCTTGGGTGTTTTTTGACCAAAGAGCACGAAAGGGAAAAACAACCTAGGTGATAATATTCTTTGGGAAATGGGGGTTTTTTTTTTCAGTGGGTCAGTAAAGTCAATGGGAATTCCCAAAGTCATCTTGGGTTAGCTACCAATTACTTCAATTATCTCTTCACGCATTGATCTTAAAAAAATAACACATTTGGTATTTGGGGATATGTTTTTTTACGATTTTTATTGTGGAAATTCTCATCCACTTTTGGATTTCATGCTTTTCATGCACCTTCTGGTTTCATTTTCACTATGGAACCCATTCATTTTTGGATAAGAAGGATTGGTTAAGAAGGGTTGTGGATATTGCTGGAATAGCCAATATGATTGCTTCTGGTCCAAATCGTAAAAGTTTGGTTTCAAATTATTGTCTCTGTCATGGCCATAGTTCAGTGTTGCCACTTTCTATTCTCTTTTATCTCTCTGCTGTTTTTTTTTCCAGTATTTCCAGTTCTAAAAAATAATACGTCGGGTCTATAACATTGCGACGGATGTTGTCTTTTTGTATTTTTTAACAAACAAAATGTGGAAAAATGTACTGCCCATCAAACCTTTACAACTGACCACTTTTTAAAGCTTTAAGTATATAATTTGGCCATAGAGAATATTGTTTCCGCCATATGGTTTCCGCCAATTTTGGAATTTTTGAAATAACTATATCTACACATATGGTGTCATCGAAGCTAATTTCATTAGTCTTAATTTTGCTGCAAAGATAATTCCTTCGATAGTATAAGGCCGAGCTCCAGTTTTTTATATCATAGTCAGCTTTACCCCTGTCCACGGATTCCAATTTGAATAACGGTGGGCCACTTAGCTAATACTCCTCGATTATATGATAAGTATGTCTAGGTTTATGTGAAATAAAGTGGTATCTTAAGGTGTCAAAGTCAGTGATAATGGTAAGTTCTATTTGAAACACTTTTTCAGATGGTGCAT